>CM038794.1:131680052-131776543 GCA_021764765.1 Vicia sativa
GCCAAATATGAGGTCATAAGAGATTTCGGTCTCTTTCTTGTTTGATGCCCAAGAGAAGGCTAAACTCAACGAGGGAGTTCTTTTGAACGAAGCCCAAGAGGAGGCTAACTCAGCAGGGGAGTTGTCTTATATGAAGCCTAAGAGGAGGCTAAACTCAACGGGTGAGTTGTCTTATACGGTCTAAGAGGAGGCTAAAGGAAACCTAGTTGTTAGACTAGTTGTTATGTTATGACTCGAATGCTATATGAACAAGTGTGTCATGTGTATTCACAGAGTTTATGAAGGAAATATATAGACAAGTGTATAAAAAGCAATTAAAGCAAGTGTAACTTGAATATATACAAGGTTTTGGGACTTACACCTTAGGAGGCCCATTGGTTTAAGAGAGCCACCGAATAATGCTTCTCTTAATACCAATGGAATCGGTGTATAAACAAGCGGATAAAAACAAACGAAAGAAGTTTGTTTGTGCTTGAATATTTACAAATATGATTGAATGTGTACAAGGAAATGAATATGTACACGAAAGGGTGGTTATGTACATGGAAATGAATATGTACATAGGAGGGTTGGGACTTACACCGTGAGGGAGGCCCATGATCAATTAAGAAATTCAAGGAAAAACCTGGTTTGGTTTATCTTTAAATCTCATTGATCATGGGAAAAGGTGTGTAAGTTTATTAAAAGGTTTTTGAAAAGGTTTTGAAAATGATTTTGAAAAGTGAAGGATATTCACAAGAAGTTTTGAAAAAGATTAAGTTTGAAAGTTCGAAAGAAAACATTTTTTGAAAAGTATTAAGAATACTTAAAATGTCTCATTTTTAACTTAATAAAAATATAATCAAAAAGAAAATATTTTTGGATTTTTTTGACATAATCATAAAATAGGTATATTAAATGACAAGTGTGCAAAAAATCATCTCAAAATGAGAAGTTTTGATTAGTTTTTGAAAATGTTGAAGTTTGTAAAAAACTTGAGAAAATTAATGATAAAAAAGAGTTTTTGGTCCTAAGGAGGTTTGAACCTTGGACTTTTGGCTTAGAAGTGAAGAGTTTTTCCACTGAGCCATGTGTTTGACTTGTCATTTAATCACCTTGTTTAGAAGGAGTTTTCGTAAAATGAAGTTTTGAAAATGTTCGGTCGGAGTTCAAGGGATCGGTCGTCTCAAGGACCGGTTAGCCGCTTGAAGGAAGCCTAGAAGCGTGTTGCTTCTGGAGCGCGTGGAGGCATGCTGCTTCTAGATGCATTAGAAGATGGTTGCTTCTAGGAATGTTAGAAGCTTGATGCTTCTGGAGGTAGAAGCTTGATGCTTCTGGAGGTCGAAGCACTAGAAGTGTTTTTGAAGAGTGTAGTCAAAGCTTCTAGGGCGTAAGCTTCACGGAGGGTTGAGCCTCAAAAGCGCTCCTGGAGAAGAAAACTCCAGAAGTTGTGATGCCTTTTATTAAAAAAAAGGTCCTAGGATTCAACCCGACCTTGAGGCAAGGCAAGGGACTACAGGCGTTTGCCACCGGGTGGTCGTTACATCCAAATATAAAACAACAACCAATAAATTTAAAATAAACAAGGAATTTGAATTTTCCAGAAATTAGAAAACGCGCGCAGGGCTTCATCTTCAACCTCCAGAATTTTTCCTCCATGGATTCTTCATTTCTCAATGAAATCAAATGATCCAAACATTAAACTTGCTCGGATTTTTACCAAGAACATGATTATGGCATTTAATTTCATTTATTTTAAGCTTAGAATCATTAATTTTCGTATGAACACGAAGAACCCTAATTCTAAGTTTTGATTATGAAATCATGTATAAACACAATTTTAAGCAATTGATTGAGGGTTATTACTCAGTCATAGTGCAGAAACAAAATGGCCAAGCCTTTTTTGAACTGAAAGTTAGAAATCACAGAGTTCAAAGTTCAAGTTTATACCTCTTTAAACTGAAATCGTGTTTCTTGTTGGAGGTGTTCCAGAGGTATTTTGATGATTGCTACAGCTTCAGTGATGTTTATGGAAGGTGTTGATATGCTTACCTTGGTTTAAAATGGTCTGGATTGTTCTCACCAAGTCAAGTTACAGTCACTTGAAGTGAGAATCGAATATGATGATTCTGTGTTTACAGTGGTGGAATGATGCTTTGGATTACTTCTATATGATGTATAAAAGGTGTTTGAAGTGAAAGTTTGGAAGATGCACAAGTGGATTGAGAGTTTGTAAGTTATGGCTCAATATGTGCATACATGAAGTTTGAAAATAATTTCTGAGTTTGGCTAATTTTTGTGTTAGCTTGAGGATTCTAACAACTCTATAATGATGTTTAGAAAGCATTTGAAGCCTAAGTTTGCTCAGAAATTGCAAAACTTGAAACTTGCAAAATTCTCCTTCTTTAGAACTTTGAAACTTGGAAATCAAGAAAGAAAGAAGGAAAGCTTGGATTATGATTGCTTTGGGGTATTTTTGAATGAAGAAATGACCTCTATTTATAGGCTAAAAATTCTAAATGACAAGGCAAGGTTATAATTGAAAGAGCTTGCAACTTGGCTTAAGTGGTAAGAAAGAATCTTTTGCATTTAATGCACATGGTTAACTTTTTAACCATGGTTAAAATTTCTTCTTGATCCAATCCTTCTCTCAATCATTGCTAACTGATATTTATCAGTTATAATCTATCTCTCAATGGTGACAAGGCTTCTAGAAGGAGAAGTTGCAAAAATGACTTGTAATTTTGATGCATGGTTTTGGAAATCCATGGTTTTGGAGCTCTATGTTTCAAAATCAAAACCGTAGCTATACAAAGTGTTTTTGCAAGTTCTTGGACATTTTAGAAAGCTTGTAACAATACCTACAACTTTCATGTTTTGAGTTTTTCTTGAATCAAAATGGATCTAGGTGAAAAATGACCATGAAAGTAAGGAAAAACCATGTTTCTTAACACTTGAAAATTTTTCTAAGTGTTAGAAAAAATTCCAACTTTGACTTTTGGTTGACTTTTTCACATTTCTTGATTTTTTATGATCATGATGGATTATTTGAAATGATTTTATGATTGAAAAAGTTTGGTCTTGAAAAAGTTGACCAAAAGTCAAAGTTTGACTTTTTGAGCAGATGAATTTTCATCAGATGATTCAGAATTTGTCTGATGAAGAAACATGGATTTTGTAATGTTTTGAACCAAGAAATTTGGTCAATGTTGCATTGAATATTTTAAGATTAATTTTCAAGCAAATAGGTCATCCATTGAGCAGAAAGTCAATGATTCACTATCTTTGATCAAAACCCTAATAGGTCGATTCAAGGTAGATCATGAGAAAAAGTTGGGAATTTGAAGATCAAATGTTAATGATTGATTAAGATATATCAATTGAGGTGAGTGGATACTCAAACCCTAATTGATTATATCTTTAACATTTGAAATTTTGATAAAACCCTAACTTTGACTTTAGGAGCACACGCACGATCTATCCTGTTCTGAAACTGTTAGTGATGCAGTGATGCATATGTGAATGATGTAAGGTGGTATCTTAGGTCAAAAATTGGGGTATGGCACTGTCCACCGTCAAGGCTATTCTTGAATGTCTTTAATAGCCTTTGACTGTTTATTTCGAGATAAAACAGTCCCAATGCATGCATAAATCACATCATTTATCATGTTCATGCAGAGATATGTTTTGTATAATATCCTGACATCCAGTCAGACATTGTCTCCTTACTTCATGTGACTCACTTTATCACAAAAGTGGATTCTCTATGATATTGATGTTTTAACATTATATGGCACATTAACATAGAGTCCATCTGCCTTGTCTCGAGATAATAACATGCTTCTTCAAGACTTTCAAAGATATAGCAAGATACACCCCTATCACATCTGCTAACGAATAGTTTCTCCCCCTCAACAGCAGATTGATTTAAATCAACACATTATAGAAACTCCTCCTCCTTTAATAAACATCACCAATGGCACTTGACATTTCTGCTTTTACAATTAATAACTAACAAGTAACAATAGACAATTGCTCTTTAAATATTCAGTTCCTCTTCATATGGACAATTATTTCTTCAAATAGATTGTTGCTTCCCCCTTAATATTAGACTTCCTCTTTTTATCTTCCAAGATAAATATAATCATGATGTTGTTACTCTTACTCCTCTTGAGTTATACAAAATAAAGACACTTTTGATGTTGGTCCTTATAATACTTGAAGCATTCTTCATTTGTACTTGCCACAGTTTCCAAATTAGGAATCCTTAGTTTGCTTGATATACAAGTTTCAGATTGCCACACTCTGTACCTTGCAATAGAAGTAACTTCATAGTTAATCATGTATAACTAATTATATATCTTCAAAAGATAAGCCTGAACCTTATCTTCTTCTTCAATCTCTGGTGTCTTCAACAATAGTGATGTTATAACTCCATATAGGACATTCTCTTTTATTCATCACACACTTATTCTCATCTTGTTTCAGATTACCATACAGTTATCACAAATATCCAACTCCCATCAAGATATTTGACAACATCTGTATGTATCTCCTTAGTTGAATCAACTCTTTAAATAATCACCAGATAACATTACCACACATTCTAGTCTTGTGAAGATCATAGTGAACTTTAATATTGATATTAAGTTCACAAAATACCATGAATCCATCATACAAATACTCAGCTCCCGACAAAGTATAAGTGGTTTGGCATTCAGGTTACATACTAATAAGTACTAAGTCTCCCGTCAAAGTACTTACCAGTTTAGTCAGTTAGAATTGTCTACTCACACTAGATCATCCTGACTGATTACATCTTCACACTCACTTATACTATAGACAATAAAATATATATTCAAAACTGAAGACAATTAGATGATGTTCCAACATCTGATATGACATCATCTATCATAGAGTGGTTCTGGGGGTAACATCCACATTTTCTCATCCATAACATTTGGGGGAACATAGGAAGCACCGCAACAGTCAACTTTACGTCCAAACAATTTACATATCAAGGAATAATATGATACATATCTCAATAAGCATTTCTTCAGACTTTCACTTCTGATTTTGAGATGATGGATGCTATAGTCTGTACCTATAGAGGAGATTCCCTCAACTAGGTTTCTGGAACAAACTTTATTATGGCATGACACAGAAATATTCAGACAGCAAACTGACTTCCTTGATTCTTCTTGACGGTACCCTTCTAGGACAATATTTAGGGCAATCAACATTCATGACTAGGATTTACTATGGTTGAGACACATTATTCAGCTCCGAACAAAATTTGTTCCATGGTCAGAAATTCCATATATCTGGTTCCTTTGATCAGAAGAATATATCCGATATAAGCTCATCTTGATTTCACATAAAGGGATTGATGGGTATACCTTTATGAGTCTTTTACTTGCACTGAGCTTGACATCTATACTCCCATAAGCTTAGTTCAGAAATAAACTAACATCTGGAGTATAAGAGCTTGTTGATCGTGTCATGGTCAATTAATATAAATGTCTCCTTTCCAGATCAGGAGCAGACTGCAAACATATGTACTCACACTACATTTGTTTAGCTCCCAGAACATTTGTTCTTCAACTAATAGTTGCATACCAGTAGTAATCTTCTAACATCCTATAGAACATCAATTCCATCTCCTTGGAACTCATCATCCTTGACAATCATCAAGGTCTTCAACTTGTAGATGTATATGAGAATCATTGATCAATTGATAATCATCAAATCTATTACTAAATTCATTTATGAGTGGACTTGAGGAAATCTCAAGTATCTTTGACACTTTTAATAGGTTGTAAGATCTTCTCAATATTCTGTTGAATAAAAGTAACCCTAGGATCCTTGTTTCACTTTAGGGGTTGCATCAGAGGCTATGCAGCAGAATATAGCCATACTTCAACAGAATGTACACAATGCTTACTCCATAATTCACTTGTAAGCATAACATATAAGGATTGAAAATAAATCAACCCTACAATAACCTTGCCTCTCCACCAAGCAACAAACTAGACCCAACCAATATCCTGACCAATATGGAAACACATAAGCACAGAAGTTACCTTATCAACAACTTCACTCCCGCATGAAGGTTTTGACAATATTTTCTCTGTGCTGATTATAGGATGAACGATACAATTCAAAATCCTTACTCCCGCATGAATTCTTTGAATTCAACTTTCTTGTTCCAAAGATCATTTTCTTCTCTTCAAGAAGTACAAAAGTTTTGGTCAGGTTGGTCTAGCTTTCCACAAATAGGTCAATCCTCCACTTCAAGGGACCATACAATATAAACACTCCTTATTAAAACAATCTTCTACCTTGTATACAACTAGAAAGTATCCCCCGTGGATCTCATCCAGAAACAGACAAGATGCCTGCCTTGATACCAATTAAAATTCTGGTTACAGGCAGACTCAGGATGTCGTGACATCTGATCTGACATTATAAAACATACAAGGTAGAGTATACAATTAACAGTGCAGGAAACAAAAGCACACCAGGAATTTTTAACCCAGTTCGGTTCTAACTAACCTACATCTAGGGGCATACCAAGCCAAGAATGGAGTTCACTATCAGCAGTATTAATTCGGAGTAAACCTCTATGTTTACACTCCTCACTTAATCAGACTACCCAATGACCCTTCTACCTAAGATACCACACTTAGATATGATAACTTCCACTCACTTCCAATCACCTCAATGATATCTGTCAGTCACTATCACACCAGCAACAACATCAATTGCTTGGCTCCTAACACAATCAGCTTGGAGATACCTCACTCCAAACACAACTAAAACAGTTTGAAGATACCACACTTCAAACACAATACAAAACAATCACACATGTGACACAAATCAAAATTGGAATTGCTTCACAACTTCTTCCAATGACACAACTACGCTCATTGCTTCACAACTTATGAGTGAGTAAAATAAACCTCTTGCCTACAGGCTTCGAAGCACAAATCAGTGACCATTCCACAATTCGGGTGGTTCTCATACATGGCTAACCCTAAAGACTACATCTTTCTAAAACCGGCTAGCTTACTAGAACTAGGTTACAACTGCTTATTTATAACCTATTACCCAACTGGATTTGATCCTTCAAAATAACAGCATAAGCTGTAACAAACTTCTACAGTAACAAACTTTCTGCAGAGATAAACAAGCAAATTACTTCTGCTACAATCAAGGTTCTTGATGATCTTTGTCCTTAGCTCTTGGACCTCCACACATGATTTCAAAGTCACGCCACATAAGATGCATAATATTCCCAAAGTATTATGCTCTAATTAAAACAGATTTGTAACAAACTTAACAGTTTCTGTAGCGTGATGTCCTGATGTCTGATGTCTCGACATCTCATATGACATACTGTTCCAGATGTTGAAACTTTTCAACACAGCATGTTAAGGCATTCTAGATAGGATTATCAGTTAGGAATCCTACTGCACAAAAACATTGTTGCTGCTATTATTTGTTTTATTAAAATTTTTCCAATTCACAAAATTCAGGAACTTACACCCATATATCCAAACAAGTTTGATATGCTCATAGGAAGATGAAAAAGACCATATGAGTCTCAAAGATTTATCTTCATGATCAATCTTGAATCCAATAGTTTCTAATTCATAAACAATACCATTTAGAACACTTAGATGATCATATACTTTTGTATGTTCATCTATACACATGCTATGGAAATGCTCCTTCAATAATAAACAATTTGATATATCATTTTCTTGATACATCCCTTCAAGTTTCTCTCAAAGATCTTTGGATGACGACATACCAAGAATATTCACAATAATATTCTTAGCCAAAGACTTGTCGATTTTACTCGAAGCTCTTAAATCTAGTTCCCCCCACTTCTCGTTGTCCACGTTGGAGATGTTTCTTTTCAACGTCTTATGTAATCTTAATTGTATCAAAACATCTTTGACTTGAATTTTTCACAAGCCAAAATTGATTCTTCCAACAAATTTCTCCAAGTCAATCCTCAATGCACTTGAAAAACTTGACAATGCAACCAAAACCTTTGCTGCAGCAAACCAAAAATTTTCCAACCAACACAGAGTATAAAAATTCTTTCTTTGATGTGGAAGATCAGACAAAACTGTAACCACCTAACATACTAAAATTTATACCCCACCAAACAAAGGCTCTTGATATCACTCTTTAGGAAAAAACAAACCGTAGAGAAAAAGAGAAACAAAATAACAATACAAGAGATTAATGTAATACAAGAGATTAATGTGGAAACTCCAAATCCGGAGAAAAAACCACAACTATTGTCAAATGACAACCAGAGAATATCACTATGTGAAAACTGTTACAACACATAGACTACCCTCAATTCCCCCAAGACCGAAATACATCCACACTCTTCAAATCAATCCATCACAACACTCTAAAACAAGAGTATAAGAGAAAATATAAAAAAACAAATACAAACTTAAAGTGCTTTTGACTGGTACATCTTATAAAGAAAAACTTGAATCATATATATATATATATATATATATATATATATATATAACCTCAGATTCTCTCTTTCATCACTAAACTAAGTGATTTGGACTTAGAAGAACTTTAATCCTATATATAATCTTAGATTCCATCTTCTTTCACAAAAATAAGTGATGTGAGACTTCTCCAACCAGGGGCAGATTCACATGGAGGCTTACTGTGGCTAAAGCCACACCCGAATTTTCCATATTTATATATACACACTGGTAAGAAGTTAAGTAGAGAAAAGAATTTTTCTTGAGAGCAAAAGAAAGGACGAAGAGTAGAAGTAGAAAAATAAAATATTAGAGAAAAGTAGAAGTAGCATGTGACAATGTGTAGCAATAGGTAGAGTGACATGATGTTAGGCAACTGTAGATGTGACCAACCATAGACAAGATAAAATATTAAGTTATAGTATAAAATGAAAATCATCATACAACTTGTTTATACATATGATATATTATGAGTTAATTAATTTACCGCCATTTCAAAATTCCACTTATTTAAAACGTGGGTTTCTTGTCCTTTGCGATGAATACAATAGTTCTAAATGATCAATAAGATATATACATTATTTGAGTATTTTATAATTGATTATGACATGTTTGATTTAAGTGGTCATCGATTCTGCACCATCGAGAATGTATCTTTCGTATAAGTCTAGTTTGATTCACCCTAAGTGTTTGATATGAAGTCTTAAGAACTGAATCATTATTTATAGTTTTCGATGTGAAAAAAATTATAAAAGATGGTTAGGCTTTATCTAAAAATTTTATAGATCTCTTGGAAGTGTTGGTTCAACATCAACTTTAGAATTATATTAAAAATGTTTGATGTGAACCAAAATAAGTTAAACAAACTTTGTATTTGTGCAAAACCCGTGGAAAAGAAGTGCAACATATTTGATATGGTTTATAAGCTTCAAATTGACTTTAGTCTTGCTTAATGAAACTCTAAATGCGAAGCATGTTTTTCATCTTTGAAATTTGTGAAGAGTCGGTTTGTGACAAAATGAGTGATCAATGATTAAATCACCTTCTTGTAACTTCTACAAAACATGTTCTTAGAACAATTAACAATGATACTATTTTAGCTCATTTTCAAAATATAGATAGTAGAAGAGTTTCTTTGTAAAAGTATTGCATTAAATAATATTATTTCTTATTTTCATCATAATTTCTTTTATATTTAGCCACACCAATATGTAATATGTGGATCCGTCCCTATCTCCAACATGTATATTTTAACCAATAAAACTTTCTATAATTAAAATAATTTCTATTATATATATATATATATATATATATATATATATATATATATATATATATATATATATATATATATATATATATATATATATATATATATATATATATATATATATAGGGATCAAATTACACCCAAAGAGTTACACCATGAGTTACATCAAAGACGTTATTTCGATTAATATTTTTAAAATTGACCGTTATTGAAACATACTATCATATAGATCATATATAAAGTTTGAGATCTATAATGATTTACTATGTCAATGAACTACATCAAAATTAACGTTATATGAAAGTTCATTTTGACGTTAATTTTGGATATCTTGATCGTATAGTAAATCATTATAGATTAATCTCAAATTTTATATATATATATATATATATATATATATATATATATATATATATATATATATATATATGAGGAGGATCAAATTACACCCGAGAGACATGAGTTACACTGCCAAAACGTCACTTTAGATTAATATTTTTAAATCAATTGATTGAACATATCATCATATAGATCATACCTAAAATTTGAGATTAATCTATAATGATTTACTATGTCATTGAACTACATCAAAATTAACGTTATATGAAAGTCCATTTTGACGTTAATTTTGGATATCTTGATCGTATAGTAAATCTTTATAGATTAATCTCAAACTTTATAGGTATGATCTATATGATGATATGTTTCAATCCAACGTTGATTTTAAAAATATTAATCAGTGACGTTTGAGCAGTAACTCTCTCGAATGTAATTTGATCTCTCTCTCTCTCTCTCTCTCTCTCTATATATATATATATATATATATATATATATATATATATATATATATATATATATATATATATATATATAAGTTTTATTTGTCGTTAAAAATTTCCGTTAATATATTTAAGCTTAGGAAATATTAATGTATATTTTAAAATCAAAGGTGTTAATGTTATTTTAATATAGTCTAATTTTCCTTTATTTTATTTAATTATAAATGGTATGAAATCTCATAGTTGAGATGTGCATGTGACATGTCTGCATAGACATGTTTTGTTGCACCATCCAAATCATAGGGGCTTAATATAATTAATTTATGATAAGAAATGAATGGCCATAGTTTGAGATTGGCCTTTTCTTGATGTTTAATGTCACTTTAATATTTATACTTAGAACCCCCTTATCCATATGGCTATTTTATTTAGCTGAGTGGTTAAATCAATGAATCATAGTTTAGAGGTATCATTAGTTAGATCTCTGTCCATTTTATAAAATAGGCTCAATGTGAAAAAGGTGAATAATAGTTTAAAGGAGAATGTTTTTTAATATAATTAAAATAAATGAATTCACTTAATCAAGCACTGTCAGTTGACAATCTAATGGATTTAAACCTTTTAATTATTTATGAACTAACAGATTTTTGTTTGTTTGTATCTTATATATACATAGTTTGTTCCACTTGCATAAAGGAGAATTTGCTCACTTCAACAAAGCAAGGGTGCACATAAAGAGGCAATAAAGGGAAATATAACATGAATAAAAAAAATTAACGTATGGATTATATTATTATAATATTTTTTTACATAAGAAATATATTAATAATAAATATTAATTTATTGAGTTTTACAAAAACACTGTCAAAACTATACTTACACAAGTAGATATTAAAAGTACAAATTTATTTTAAGAAAGAAAGTTATATCTGGTTATAGTGCGAGACTTTTAAAGCAAAAGTTCCAACCTAACTTAATTTTTTTAATGAAAAAAATATAATATATTATAAATGAAAAGTTGATCGAAAATAATATAAAAATTAATTTTAAATCAAATCTTTTATAACTTTTATCATTATTTTTGGAAATTTAAAATTTCATACTTAACTCTTTGCTTTTAAAAAAATTCTAAAAAATTCTAAAATTAGATAAAGAAATTTTTATATTATATTAAACATGTATGACAAATAATTATTTAAAAATTTAAAGTGTAAGGATAACTAAACAATTTTTTAAATTTTAGAAAATAACAGGGATTAAAACTGCATGCATAAAAATTTGAAAGAGATCAAAACATGTGCTTTTTTTTACAAGTATCAAATAGAGTCGCCATCGAACGTCTTTTATCTCACGACGGAGAAAGGAAAACATCGAGTAAATCTGAGGGGAGAAATCGCGGTCCTATGACCGTGAAATCGAGAGAATCTAGGTAAGGGAGTTAGTTACGCGAAGGAAAGGGATTAGCACCCCACACGCCCGTAGTACTCTACGGTATCCACTTTCTAATTCTAGCTAAAGGGTCTGTTATATCTATGCTTAATCGTTATCATGCATGCAAAAGAAAAGAGAAAATAAGAAACCACAGGGAAAAGAAGGAAGGATTTACAAAGTTTGCTCGATCGAGCTCCGTGACAAGATGCCTACGTATTCTTGCGTGCAATGGGAAAGTCAGAGCGCCGTAGTTCGGCTCACTTGTTTTGGTGGGTTTTGTGTTTTTTACTCGTGAAAAAGGTTTAAACACAAAAAGGAAAGAAAGTGCTCAAAGGCGAAAAAAAGTTTGTGTTGGTTGGTTATTTTACCTTGAAAAGGAATTCAAACCATTATTAGGTGTTTTGTTTGCAAAGGAAAAGGAAAAACAAGTTTTAGTTTTATTATATGCAACATGCAAGTGAAGCTAGCAAAACAAAAGGGAGACTAGACACGCACTACCCTAATGTTGTCAGGCAAAAGAAGTGGATCCTATGGTGGAGGATGCGAGAATCTCTACCTAAGTTAACATGCGAAGGATGTGAATCCTAAAGTCTAGGCTAGAGAACCTGGAGAAAAGCAATCAAAGCAAACACAAATCACAAGTAGAATTGCCCTAAACGGGTCTTTAAATAAACCAGAGAGGTTCCCGAACATGCTCCAGCTACGAAGCCCCATCATGCATCTCTACTCCTACTCATGGCAAAAGAAAGTCAGAAGCCCTACTTCTCATGATATCTAGGAAAGTGAATAGAATGCGGTAAATGGTGTAGAAACTACCAAACAAATATAGAATCCGAAGAGCACTGCGAGCTATGGAAATACTCCGGAAAACTTCAAGTGCTGCAGCCATGTAACAAGAGCAAACCGGTGAGAGTAGCTCGTGATACCAAAAAAAAAACAGGTGGAATGCGCATTCGTGCGCATCCGAGGCGACAAAGTCTGCAAGAAGGGAGTTAGACCCAAGGAACAGGTAGAGGAATGAACACGTGGGTGTACAAACGCAAAACACCTGCAAGAAGGGAGTTAGACCCAAAAAGCAGACAAACGAATGTATACGTGGGTATACAAACGCACAATAAACTGCGAAAAGGGAGTTGGACCCAAGAGGCAAGCACAAGGAATGTATACGTGGGTATACAAACATGAGAAACCTGCAAAAAAGGAGTTAGACCCAAAACGCAAGCAAAGGAACGTATACGTGGGTATACGAACGTGAAACAACCAAAGAAATGTGTCGTTACAACACAAGCCTCGCATCCAACATATGTCAAACAAAGGTCTAAGAATGTTAGAACACCCGCTTGCACTTAGAAACAGGAAATAGCAGAAAAATACAGCCGCTAAGCCGCTATACCGCTAAGCCGACCGAACACACAAGTCGTTGAGTTTGGCGCTTAGCGCCCCGTGGCGCTAAGCGTCTCATAACCCGCATGTTTTGATCCGATCACCGTCCATGAAGCTCTCATGCAAAAAGTTAATCCATACAGTTGGCAATTATTCCAATGTTCACGTGTGTGATGTCATGCATGGACATGTATAGGAATGCAAGTTGACACAATGGCTCCAATGCTCATATGCACAATGTTATGCATGAACATGTGGGGAATGTGAGTAATGAGATAAATAGCTCCGATGCTCATGAATGAGGGTCAAGACATAGACATGCGCGGAATGCTAATGGTGGAATGATGATTCTGATGCTCGTGTGCGATGCTATGCATGAGCGTATACGGAATGCAAGTGATGAATCGATATTTCCCATGCTCATGTGTGCAATGTTATGCATGAACGTATAGGGAATGCAAATCAACAATCCTAATGTTTTCCCATGTATGGTTATGCATGAACATGCTAAGAGTGTAATGTGAAACCGGATTCCAATGCTCATGTGCAATGCAAAGTTTGAACATGTAGGAAATGCAAACGATTAACATTCTAATATGCGCAATGAAAACCAGTGCATGAGTAGGCTTATGATGCAAGTTGTATCAATGAACTAATGTTCCACAAACAAGGTAACGATGCAAGCAAAGCATGCCACAAGGAAACAAGGAATAATCATGTCAAATCCTAATTGCACATTAACACAAACACTTGGAATGCGTATGCATGAACTATGTGCAATGCACAATGTACCTAGTGATCAAAATGCTTTGGAAGCTACATGTCGACACACTACGAATGCAAGTTATGCTTAAACTCATCATGTGTCAATGCGATTCAATCGACCTAAATGCTCTTCAATGCATGAGCATGTGTTAGATTATGTAAAATGCATGAGTTTGTGGCTAAAATGCAAAGAGAATACAAATGCATGTATGCTATGTACAAAAATCTTCACACCGACACCAATAATGTTACAAAATCCGATCCAAAACAAAGAATTCAAACATGAAGGTTCAAGAATCAGAATCTACATGGAGTTTGCAAGTAATGACAGTGTTCAATTTCAAGAAAAGCTAAAAGTTCAGAACAACTTAAAATAAGTGATTATTTGAACCTAACACTTACTTGAACTTGAAGTTTGGCCCAAATTGAAGAGGAATTCCTTGAGCTCTTCAAAGAAAACACCAAATCAATGAAGATTGATGATAATCTTCCGAATCAACCTTGAACTCTTGAAGAAATTCAAAGTCTTCAATGGAGGATTGGGGAAGGAGAAGAAGAATTGCTTAATTCTTGAGATTGAAGAGAAAATCAAGATGAAACCGTTCCTTCCCTGCCGAACGCGTACAGAAGGATTAGATGAAGATCTTGATTGGAATAGGAGAATCTGCGATGAAGAAAACCAGAAATTGCAGGGCGCGTTTAGCGCGGTCTGTGGTGGTGGCAGTTGTCATGCAGAGGTCCGGTGGCGGCATGTGGTGGTTGCTTGGAGAGAAAGTTGCAGTGCAGTTTGAACTTTTTGGCTTTTTGGTTGAGAGAGAATGTTGAAGTGAGTTGTGGTCCAAATTTGACAAATGAATCCCCCCCATATTTGTGAAGGCAAAAAGTATTTATAGCTTTGGATCCATAATCAAGCCCAAATTATGATTATCCGAATAATTTTCGTAATTCGTCCAAATCTGCCAAATCCGTCGAGAATTTGAAGTCGGACTCTAAACGAAAAGTGTCCGGAATGCAATTTTGCTTGTGTGAATCAACTTTTCGACATGACCATGTGAACGCCGAGACAGATAAATTTCAAGTTTCAGCAAAATTTCCAGATGACTCGCACATGCAGAATTTGATTTTTTGTTTGTTTTCACTTGGACTACCTTGAACTAAATAACCTCAACATCAATGTTATGTATGCGACTACATGTATGTTTATGCAATCGAATTATAAGACAAAAATACAAGAAAAAGGAGGGTAAACTTTGGGGTACAACAGTTGGGAAGCTAACGAAATAACCTACATGATAGGGCTAGATTTATTGTCATTAAATGTTTGGATCATTAAATGATTTATATAAAATGACATGTGTATATGTAAATGTATGTCATGGAATAGGTAAAATATGAATAACCTAAGTTAGTATCGTTGCTATATGCCAATTGTGATTATTTGATAATGGAGATACTATATCTTATTTGTGGTGTGTGTGGTGATGGTTAATATTATGTGTGTTGTTTTGTTGTTGGTGTTACCATGAATGTATGTTTGTTGTGAAAAGGTGGATAATTTAAGGTGTTGGATTAATGTGATATGCTTGATAATTAGGATTGGTGGAAAATCTTAATTTTCATATGTTGTTTATAAATTTCACATGCACACATGGTGGCTTTGACTGTTAAGTGGAAATAAAGGTGGTGAAATGTTGGGTTCACATTGTTGGCTTTGATCCTTGAGTGGAAATAGAGGCAGTGAAACTTTTGGTTCACATATGGTGTCTCTGGTCTTGTCCGGATCTGGAGTGTGTCTCTAATTCTAAGATAAATGAATTGGGAGCGAGGTGAACTTGATGTTCACGTATTGGTACCATATACATGAGTCACATTTAATTGCATTGGAGTCACATTTGTTGCTTTGTGATGTTTTGCTTGGAATGTGTATGTGTATGTGATAAATTATTTGAATATAATTGTGTTGGAACTTGATGTATTAATGCCATGTTGTATAGACAATTATATGAAGTATGAAGATTCTTGTCCGTAGGCATGTTATATACATTGTTATATTATATATACTCGTAATGACTTGAATTCTCACCCTTCTGTTGTATGTGATGTTCTATACGACATCGTTCAGGTTCTAAGGATAGCGGTGTTTCACACAAGGCTAGTGAGGAGCATATTCATCTCATTTTAGTCTGTATTTTTAGGTAATGAGTCATTGCTTTGGTCATGTAACACGGGGGTTATTTGAACTCATGTTTTATATGAGATATTGTTATGTATTCTCATTGTTTTGGATTTATTTGTTGAGATACTATGTTGATGTGGCCTTGGTGCCGATGTTTGGATTCACGTGACTTGATTATGTTATAAATCCGTTATTATAATGTTTAATGGTTATAGTATGGGATATAATCATTGATAGTACCTGAGATAAGAAATACTCCGCTGTGATATGCATATTTTGATGAAGCATGAGATTTAAATATGTGTTATGATTATGACTAGGTGCATGTTAATATTTGTTTTGTTTGGTTTCTATTGTGTATAAAATGACATGTGACACCCTTTGTATGTATGCATGCTATTTACTAGTTATTTGGGGTTACAAAAGGGGCGGTGCATCCGACCAGGTTGTCTAATGTGCTTATTCCCTGTTGTATTTGATATGTGTGTGAAACACTATCGGTACTTGTGTGGGTTTTCAAACCGCTTGTTTGCGGGAGTGGGCTTGAAACAAGTAGGGGAGAAGCTTTTGTTTCTCTAAGTTGTTCAGTGGTGGAGCGTTGGTTCAGTGTTCTGTTGATTTCAAGAGTGCGGATGTGAGCATAGATGAAGGACGCTAAGGAAGTTGGGTAATGATGGTTTATGCCACCATCATGGTTGTCGGCTACCTATTGACAAATTAAGGAACTGATCACCCTTAATATCTTGTTGATAGTAGACGAGATCGTATTGATTGGAATATTATCATGTTTTTATCAACTATTTTGACAAGATGCTTATCTTTTAGGATTCTGGCATCGAAAGGAATTTGTTTTTGTCTGCTAAGCAAGTGAATGAGTCTTTGGAAGATGGTGCTGTGTTTTTTGCTTTGTTGGCAATGTTGGATCTCAGTGAGGAACGAACTATAGGTGAATTTCCTATTGTCCGTGATTTTCCTGAGGTATTTCCTGATGATGTAAGTGATTTGTCGCCAGAACGTGAGGTGGAGTTTTCGATTGATTTAGTTTCTAGAACTAGTCCTATTTCGATGGCTCAATATCAGATGTCTGCTTCTGAGTTGAAAGAGTTGAAGAGTCAACTTGAAGATTTTCTTGAGAAGAGATTTATTCGTCCGAGTGTGTCACCGTGGGGTGCACCTATTTTTTTGGTTAAGAAGAAGGAAGGTTCTATGAGGTTGTGTGTTAATTATAGACAATTGAACAAGGTGACTATTAAGAACAAGTATCCACTTCCGAGGATTGATGATTTGATGGATTAATTGGTTGGTGCTTGTATATTCAGTAAGATTGATTTGAGGTCTGGGTATCATCAGATTCGTGTGAAAGCTGGGGATATTTAGAAGACTACTTTTAGGACAAGGTATGGTCACAATGAGTATTCTGTAATGTCGTTCGGTGTGACTAATGCTCTGAGTGTATTTGTAACACCCCAATTCTACCCCGATAATTATTATGAAATCAGAGTTATAAAATTCTTTTCAACAAACAATTGGAGTATTACAATTCAACTAAAACAACAACACACTAACACAAATACATAACACCTAAACTCAGATGAAACGAAACAACATGAATCAACTTTATTAATATTAAGCAGCAGAGTTACATTAATCAACTTGGATGTCATAGCATATTTTCAACTTAAAATAATTTAAAGTCAACAATTACTTTTCGTATATCAACATAGTTATTCAATATATGCCATGCGACCTTAACTTCAATAACAAATACACAATAATGCAACAACAACAACAACAACATACAACAAAACTTAAAATATACATCAATGGCATCAACTTAGATCAACACTGGTCATTCGACCTACAACTCAAGCATGTCCATAAATCAGAATAATTCAACTTATTCAACATTGTCATAGGCCTACAACAACAACTTATAACAACATCACAACGACAATCAACAAACAACGAATAATAACAACTTAAACACACGACTCAATATGCGACTCAACTATGCAAATACATGTGGTACCATTTGAATCATAACTCGCAACTTATAAACTATTAGAACTTGAAAAGTGGTTCTAGTTTAATTCGTAACTATTACTATGCTACAATTAACCAAAATATTTCGCCTACCCAACAAAAAAGAACATGGTGATCCAGTAATTATATATATTATATATATAAACTAAAAATGTTATACATATGTATGAATTGGAAGAAAAAAGTAGCACTACAGTATATACCAAATCCCTTTCTCAATTTAATTATCATTCTCAATTAACATTACTTGTCATTACAGTATTGCATCCAATTCTCACAGTGATCTTCAATATACACTAAATTATAATAGCTATCAATTTTTGACATTCCACTTGTTCTATCTATTAGAATAATTTGCGAGTATAATAGAGAAGCATATATATGAACATGTATTTACTCAATAACACGAAGCAACAGTGTTATGGCAAGGTAGTAGCAAGAAGTTATAGTTTCTAAAATATCAAATTGGGTTCTCAATTTATCTCTCAATTTTACTAATATATCAATTCCAAACACAACCTAATAATTTCAAAACCATAAAAATAAGGGATTTTAACCTAAACATGTTTCTCACCAAACAGAACAACCACCAATGCATAGTAAATTCTCCATTATCCTAATTCTCACATATTACTCATCATACAACTCATTAAAAAGTCAGAACCCCACCCTTACCTTGAATTGAAGGCCGCTCTACGGAGTTTCGATCGAATTTCGATTTGACTTTCGGTTTACAATTCTCCCTGAAGGCAGTTTCCTCCAAACCCTTGTTTTCCTCCAAAAGTCTCCACATTCTCTCTGTACCGCAACTTCTATTCCTTTTTTTATTTCTAAGAAACCCAATATTTCTCTACTATTACTTATATAGAGAACCATAATATTTTATTCTTTTATTAAATCAAATATTCTATCACTAAACTAAATATTATAATTAACTAATATTCTTAATGGGCTAACTAAATACACCTCCAATTCTACTTGTACCACCAACTAATCCAATATAATTACTACTAATTATAATAGTATATTATTATTACTATTACGAATATATTATTAATAAACCACTTATACTACCAATAAATCAACCCAACAAATAATAATACTTATAATAATAATAATAATAATAATAATAATAATAATAATAATAATAATAATAATAATAATAATAATAATATATTACTCAACTATCAACTTAGCCGCTCAACTAACATATAAATCCAATAATGCCTCTTATAATAATTCTGATAATTCCCGAGTTTGACTAATTCCAACAAATAAATCCGTAATAATTTATTTCAAAAATTGAAGGAATTTTCCGGCGTTACAACTCTCCTCCACTTAAAATATTTCCGTCCTTGAAAATTTATCCCACACAATCATCCTTAACTTCGCTTCCAACTCTCTAATCCTCAATTGTGTTTGACAATACTTTGACTACTACTTTTCCGGTATAACTACAACTTACCATAATTAAAATCCAATGCATACAATTCTCTTCAACTCTATGAACAGCAATTGCAAAATCATTCCTTCCAGCCATTCCAACTTATTACTACAACATAAACAATGGTTAGAACTAAATAACAATACTCGATTGTTAAACGATACTAAGACTCAACAACTTTGGTCGGACAGACCGACCTACTCTAATACCAACTTGTAACACCCCATTTTTACCCCGGTAGTTATTATAAAAATAAGAGTTATAAAATTATTTTCAATAATTAATTGGAGTATTACAATTCAACTAAAACAATAACACGCTAACACAAATACATAACACCTAAACTCATATGAAATTAAACAACATGAATCAACTTTATTAATATTAAGCAGCGAAACTACCTTAACCAACTTGGATGTCATAGCATCTTTTCAACTTAAAACAATTTAAAGTAAACAATTACTTTTCATATATCAACATAGTTATTCAACAAGAAAATCAAAATAGCAAAACAGCTAGCGTTCATCCCCCCGAGTGTTACATATCAAAGCGACAACCCTACTCGAACTAACAGCAACTAAACCTTTGTTCTTCATTACCTGCACGTTATCTATGTAGAGGCAACATCACAACAGAAGGGGTGAGATATCTAACAATCTAATAAATCGTATGATAAATAATATATTAGAATTAAGATAAGGTAAATAAATGCTTCAGTAATTATTCATACAACTAACAAACAACTTAATAATAACAACAAGACACTTTATTTAATCAACGTAACAACTTAATCAACACAACCTAATAACATCAACAAATTATAACAACAACTAATAACAACAACAACTTCTAACAACAACTTATAGAAACAACAACTTATAACAACAACAACTTATAACAACAACAACTTATAGAAACAACAACTTATAATAACAATAACACCTCACAACAATATCAACTTATAGCAACAACAATTTATAACAACAACACAACGACAATCAACAAACAACGAATAATAACAACATCTTTAACACGCGACTCAATATGCGACTCAACTATGCAAATACATGTGTTACCATTTGGAGTAAAACTCCCAACTTAAACATATACCAGTTTATCTAGGCATTAACAAGGCATAAGCCTTCAACGTGGTGCCATCAAGGCCAAGGCATAAGCCTTCAAATTTCAACGTGGTGCCATCAAGACCAACTTAATCATGCAATGTATTCCATACGACCTCAACTTCAACAACAAATACACAACAATGCAACAACAACAACATACAACAAAACTTAAAATATACATCAATGGAATGAACTTAGATCAACACTGGTTATTTGACCTACAACTCAAGCATGTCTATAAATCGGAACAATTCAACTTATTCAACATTGGCCATAGGCCTACAACTTCATCAACTGCAAAACAATTTATCAATGTTGGTCATACGACCTACAACTTCATCAACATATCAACGACAATAATAGTTTATCAATAAAATTAATACGAGTAAACAACAACCAATTTCATCACAATCTGCAATTTCGCAATTTACTAACAACATCAATACCAACAAACAACAACAATTACTTAACAATTTTCAACTTCACAATTTACTAACAACATCAATACCAACAAACAACAACAACAATTCAACGGAAACAACGCGACACAATTTATCACTTGCAAATTCACAATTTACAGCAAATATATAACACACCGAATCAACCAAAATAAGATACAAATAAACCACGTGATTATCCGAACTATTTTGACTAATTCCGGTTAATTAGTTATCGGCTAAAAATTCTATTATTTCTACTTTATTCTAAAGTTCTTATTATGTCTATGTTAAATTAATACTGCACTGCTATTAGAGTCTATACTGTCAATAATATGTTTCTACTATTTTATTAACTTCTAAATATATCAGAATTACATGAAACAATTAAAATATGATTCTTAATAATTCAAAACAACTCTGACAACTTTATTGACAACTCTAATAATTCTATTGACAACTCTAACAGTTCTATGGACAACTCTAACGAAATTAAAAATAATTTAAATTAGCTAAATAAGTCAAATATATATTTCAAAACTTAAAACTCTTAAATATATTATACTTATAATATTAAATCATTATATATATATATATATATATATATATATATATATATATATATATATATATATATACTATTTGAACTTGAAAAGTGGTTCTAGTTTAATTCATAACTATTTGATTTGAAAAATCAAATGTAATATTTCCAATTTTGCTCAATCATCATGCAATAACTTCTTGCACGAATTTACCAACTAGCATGGGTTTCCTTAGTCCTCAAGATACTTAGAACATAAGCCCAAAACACCTTGCTTGTAATTTTTGCATTTTATTTAATTTAAATTGAATTTTAATGTTTTAATTCAAAAATAAATCAAATAAATGGAAAAGAGGCGTGTAATTGGACTTAGGAGTCATGGATAATCTTATGAATAAGTTTTGATCACAAAAACTTAGGCCCGTTTATAAAAAACTTGAATTTGCTAAGTATTTCTCTTCATGCATCTCTTCAAAAATGTCAAACTTGCGCACCTTGTATCTTGCTCAATTTTTAATATGTTTAAGTGTTATTAGACTTTTTAGTAAGCTAAATATGTCCTCTAAACTCTCCTTTTGGTTTCATCTTCATTGAAGTTTCCATGTTCATATACACTTCTTTGCAAAAAGATGACTTTTTGTTGACTTTTAGAAGGATCTATAATGTCTTGATCCATAACTCTCAAATGAAGCATTTTTGGCCAAAGCTTGTGAGACATGAAGTTGTAGAGAACTGAATTCTATTCAAAATGAGCTTTTGTGAAAAAATATATGATAACCTATGTGAAAGTTATGCCTGGTCAAAGTTCTGTTGACTTTTTGTCCAAAAACCCTAATTTAGAAACTTTGACTTTTGATAAAATATTGACTTTTCTTGATGAATCATGGTCAACACTTGATCAAATGATGAATGTAACTTCAAAATATTGATGTTGACCAAAAATTATGAAGTTTGATTGTATGTTGACCATAGTTGACTTTTTGTCCAATACAACTGATTTTCAACCATCTGAGCAAACTTGAGCTGTATGGCTTGAAACTTGTCATGGTGATCTCTTTATACATATGAGGAGGTATGATGACCACATGAGGTATTATAACTTATCTTTGACTTGAGAGAATCAAAATCCTAGTTTAGCTTGATTGCTTAGGAGAGGGTTCATCTGGTCAACCCTTGAGAAGTTCTCGAGTATAAAGATGGGGATTGTTTTGAGAAATAGGAGGGCAAATTTTGGGGTATAATATTTTCCCCTATTCAATATTCTTGTACCTGAAGGGTTAGATGTGTATGCTTGCCTTTCGTGACCTGAAGATAGAAGATGATTGAACACTCGAGTACACCTAAAAATTTGCACTCGCTGGTGTATTGGAATGAGATTGTCAGTTGACGGTGTACTGGAATGGGCTTATAGATGCCATTTGAAGAATTTGGTGTTGGGGAGTGAGTCGTACGTTAGACTCCATGCTCGTTTTCGAATGAGATTACTGGTATGTATTGATTTTTTAACCAGATATGCAACAATCAGTAAGTGAGAAATGATAATGTGTAGTCGGAGATGGGCTTAAAGATGCCATCTGGAGAGATGAAGATGTGTAGTCGGAGATGGGCTTAAGGATGCCATCCGGAGTAGTTGATGATAAGAGAGAGTCAGAATAAACCTTCTTCTTGGCTTTATCTGACGTGAGTACTCGTCAGGATGTAGATAGTTTTCCCGTCTTGTTTCAGGTATTAATCTGTATCCTGCTGTCTGTAAATAACTTGTATGGTTGTTTAGATAGTTTTCCTATCATGTTTTGGGTATTAATCTTTTACCGTCTTCCTGGAAAATAACTTCCACCTACTGGGGAAAATTAATCTTGAAAGGATATGCTTAGTTCTATGCCGATTATGATGCATGCGAGTATATTATAATGCTTGTGAATGATATATGCACATGTTTATGACTTTTATGAATAATGTATGGATGTAGATGTTGTGGTATTTCAAAACATATCCATCTTGAAGTTGATAGGAACGTTCTGCTAGGGATCTTTGATTTCTTCTTGGGGATGAGAATCCATACTGAGGATCATAAGAGATGTAGATTCCTCTAATGCACTATCTGACCAAGTTTTGGGTCTGGATATTGATGTTGTCGGGGAATGATAATCCTTGAGAGATACTCAGTTGGGGATGAACATCTCGTGTACGGATCTTGCTGGGGGATGATGTGATCCTATTAGTGCTCGGAGACTGACATAATAAGTTGATTGATGATTGGTTACCGCTCGGGGACAAATGTAACAAGGTGAACGTTCACTGCACGGGGACTGACGTGACAATGTAGAAGATCACTGCTCGGGGACTGGTGTGATGAGTTGATATGATGACTTGATAGGATCACTGCTCGGGGACTACTATGATGAGTTGATACAATCACTGCTCCGGGACTAATGTGATGATTGTTGATAGGGTCACTGCTCGGGGACTAACGTGATGAGTTGATAGGATCACTGCTCGGGGACTAACATGATGAGTTGATATGATCACTGCTCGGGGACTAATGTGATGAGTTGAGACGATCAATGCTCGGGGACTAACGTGATGATGTTGATAGGATCACTGCTCGGGGGCTAATGTGATGATGTTGATGAGTAGAGTAGTAGTCTTGTTGGGAAAAATGTCTTTTTCAAGGGAGTGATGGCTCTGTGGGGATTTGTAGAGATTATCCTGTGGGGATATTTTTGTGAAAATGAATCTCTAGGGATGTGTTGGTGACGTTAGTTATCATCTCAACTCCTAGAGCCTATATTAATTGTTGTTTCTATTTTCTTTTCGTATATTTGCGAATAGATTTTCGTTGTCAGATGCATATAATCATTCAAAGCTATCATTGGACTTTATGCAAACAAAATAGATAAAAGTAAAACTTGAACTGGAAAAGGGGAATTGTATTGATTTTGAAAAGTGAGCCTATAGACAGGCAGTTTGTGTATAAAGAGACAAATATCCTAGTAAGAGAGAATTGTTGAAAAAATTTAGAAAATAATAAAAGCTATGCGGAAACAATCTCATCGAGTTTCGACTTTACTATTGCTCATATATTTTTGACTATCTCATCTCCTTGCTGCAAGAAAAAGGTGATTGAACTGATCTGCGCCATTTGAATCTGGTAGTAGTGTAGTCTGTAAGTAAATGATCTTGATGAGACATAGTCGTACGCTTGAATCCCTAACTTTTGCCTAGACCGCCCTTTCGGGTTTTCATTCTACTGGGATACCCTTTTTTGCCCAAGCCGCCTTTGCATGTTTTCGACTTGTCGGGTGTACATTTTTGTATATATGTCCCTAACTTTTGCCCGAACACTTTTGGTTCGCCAGGACACCCTTATTTCTGCCTAGGCCAGGCGACCTAGCGGGTCTTGTTTATGCATAGTATTTTTTGACTATATTTGCGTTCATAGGGTGTGGGAAGTCTTCTCCATCCATAATGCTCAGTATCATGGCTTCGTCGGAAAATATTGTCTTGACTACAAATGGTCCCTCATAGGTGGTAGTCCATTTTCCCCTAGGATCACCTTGTGGTAGGATGATGCACTTATACTAGATCGCCAACTTCATACACTCGATGCTTGACTTTCTTATTGAAGGCTTTGATCATTAATTTTTGATATATTTTTCCATGGCAGATAGCTGCGAGTCACTTCTCATCGATCAGGTTGATCTGGTCGAGCTAAGTCTGGACCCATTCGTCTTCATCTAACTTTGCATCCTTGAGTACTCTGAGTGAGGGTATCTGAACCTCGATAGGTAGAACTGCTTCCATGCCATATACTAGAGAGAAAGGGGTTACTCATGTCGATGTTCATACTGAAGTGTGATAGCCATTGAGAGCAATGGGAAACATTTCATGTCAATCCTTATAAGTCACTGTCATCTTCTGTATAATCTTCTTAAGATTCTTGTTGGCAGCTTCCACTACGTCATTCATCTTTGGCCGATATAGATAAGAGTTGTGATTCTTAATCTTGAACTGCGTGCAAAGTTCGATGATCATGTTATTGTTGAGATTGGTACCATTGTCTGTGATAATCCTTTTAGGGACGTCGTATCGACAGATGAGATTATGTTTGATGAATCGAGCCACAACATTCTTGGTAATATATGCGAACGAGGATTCTTCTACCCATTTGGTAAATTAGTCGATATCAACGAGGATGAATCAGTGTCCATTAGAAGTGGTAGGTTTGATTTCTCCAATCATGTCAATGCCCCACATCGCAAAAGGCCACGAGGAGGTCAGAACATTCAATGGGACTGGAGGTACATGCACTTTATCTGTGTATATCTAGCATTTGTGACAAGATCGAGCATAGCGATAACAATCTGCTTCCATAGTGGACCAATAGTAACATGCTCTCAGAATCTTCTTAGTCATTGTATGTCCACTAGAGTGAGTACCAAATATGCCTTCATGTAACTCTTCCATGATTCGTTTAGCTATTTTCTGATCTACACATCGGAGTAAGGCTAAGTCTTGATTGCGTTTGTATAAGACATCTTTACGGAGAAAGAACTTGGCGGCGAATCTTAGGAATTTCTTATCGTTGACAGATGCCCCTTCAGGGTATTCTTAAGCCTCGAGATACTTTCTCACTTCGTAGAACCAAGGTTTCTCCTCTACTCCTTCAGTATCAAGTGCACAACAGTATGATGGTTCGTCTAGTCTTTCAATCGTGATTTGGGGTGCTTCATTGTCCCATCTGACTTTGAACATAGATGACATGGTAGCTAATGTGTTTTCCAGCTTATTTTCTTCTCGCAGAATATGCTCGAAAGTGATTTCTTTGAAATAAGGGATCAGGTTCAACACATGTTCTCGATATGGAATAAGATTTGGGTGCTTCGTGTCCCATTCGCCCTTGATCTGACTAATCACCAAATCTGAGTCTCCATATACTTGCAAGAATTTGATTCTCAAGTCAATAGTAGCTTTGATACCCATAACGCACGCCTCATATTCAGCCACATTGTTAGTGCAATCGAAATATAGTCTGGTGGTGAAAGGTGTATGACCTCCTGTAGGAGATGTAATTATAGCACCGATATTGTTGCCAAGTGTGTTAGAAGCTCCATCAAGGACCATGGTACATCGGGATCCTGGTTCAGGTCCTTCGTTCGGTCCAGGCTCTTTGTAATTGGTGACTAATATAATATCCTCGTCTGGGAACTCGAAATATATGGACTGATAGTCATCTACAGCTTGATGAGCCAAATGATCAGCTACCACACTTCCTTTGATTGCCTTCTGAGTAGTATACTGGATGTCATATTCGGTCAAGATCATTTGCCATCTCATTATTCTTCCGGAGAGAGCAGTTTTCTCGAATATGTATTTTATCGGATCCATCTTAGAGATCAGCAAGATAGTGTGAGTCAACATATATTGTCTTAGTCGGCGAGCAGCCCAAGCCAAAGTGCTGCAAGTTTTCTCGAGCTGTGAGTATCTTGTTTCACAGTCGGTAAACCTTTTGCTAAGGTAGTATATTGCATACTCTTTTCGACCAGACTCATCATGTTGGCCCAATATACACCCCATTGAATTCTCTAATACTGTTAAGTACATGATCATAGGTCTTCCTTTAACTGGTGGCATCAGAATAGTAGGTTCTTGTAGGTACTCCTTGATTTTGTCAAAATTTGTCTGGAAATCGTTGTTCCATTCCACTACTTGATCTTTCTTCAGTAGCTTGAAGATTGGCTCACAAGTAGCAGTTAGATGTGAAATGAATCTGGCAATGTAATTCAGTCGTCCCAAGAAACCTCTGACTTCTTTCTCGGTACAAGGAGCTGGCATTTCTTGAATATCTTTGACCTTAGCGGGGTCAACTTCAATACCTTTACCACTGACAATGAATTCTAGGAGCTTGCCGGATCTGACTCCAAATGTGCATTAATTCAGATTCAATCTCAATCTGTATTTCTTCACTCTATCAAACAACTTATGCAAATGATCGAGATATTCTTCTTCGGTTTGTGATTGAGCTATCATGTCGTCGACGTAGACCTCTATCTCGTGATGGATCATATTATGGAATAAAGCCACCATAGCACGTTGATATGTGGCTCCGATATTTTTCAACCCAAACGGAACGACCTTGTAACAGAAAGTGCCCCACTGTGTAACGAAATTAGTCTTTTCCATGTCTTCGGGAACCATTTTGATCTGATTATAATCGGAGAAACCATCCATGAAGGAGAAAACTTTGTGCTGAGCGGTGTTATCAACCAGGACATCAATATGTGGAAGCGGAAAATTGTCTTTCGGGCTCGCCTTATTCAGATCTCGATAGTCCACACACATGCGCACCTTGCCATCCTTCTTAGGCACGGGCACCACGTTCGCAACCCATTATGGATAAGAAGTAACGACTAAGAAACCGACATTAACTGCTTTATAACTTCGACTTTGATTTTCTCGGACATCTCAAGACGCATGCGACAAACCTTCTACTTCACAGGGAGAAAACCTTATTTCGTTGGTAGTCGGTGTACCACAATGTCGATGTCTAAACCTGGCATGTCTTCGTAGGACCAAGCAAAAATCTTGATGTAATCTCGCAGCATTTGAATCAATATTTCTTTGACACTATTATCAAGCCCCGCTCCTATCTTGATTTCTTTTCTGTTTTCGTTGGTACCTAGATTCACAACTTCGACTGGTTCTTCGTGTGGCTGTATAGCCCTTTCTTCCCGCTGTATTAGTGTGGCAAGTTCTCCTGGCACTTCACAATCTTCCTCACCTTCTTCTTCGGCTTGGTAGATAGAATTATCAAAGTCATATTTAGCAATAATAGAGTTGTTATCGACGAGATTCAAAATGAATGTGGATCTGCAGTGTATTATGTGGGTGGGTGTAAGAACACATAGCTTTTTGAAAAAGGTGATAAATCAAAAGAAAGACAGAGAGCAGAATATTTGAATGCAAAATTCCAATGATTTATTAAATGAAAATATGCGAATGACAAATAATAACCCTCACAAACGAGTCGTGGTGCCCCGGGAAAGGCACTAGGCTTAGAGTTTTATTATCTAAAGGAGATTAGCATAACATCCTCAATCGTCCAATTATTGAGTCCATCGCTGGGAGTTGGGAATATATAATTGTTGGTGTCGAAGTCACCATCATCTTCTTCTATAACATGAACTCCATTTTTGTTGATGTGGAATGGAGATCCACTGGCACGTTCGCGGCGTGTGATCTTCTGACCTTTGGAACTGAAGCCCAAACCAGTCTTGTCAGATTTAAATGGAAAATTGGGTAGCTAATACCAAATAGTACAACCTTCTTCTTCGACCACAACTCTGGCAGTCAGGCCATCTTTGGTGGAGTTTTAGTAACATTAGGAGTGACAGAAGAATCGGCAGGCATGACTCGTGGATCTACTTTGAAAGCTTGACAGGGAGTTTCGACAAATTTACCTTCCATTTCGATGTATCAGAATGACTGCAGATGGCTTACCATGTATTCTTCTTCTCCGCATACTGTAATAATTTTCCCCTTCATTGGGTACTTCAACTTATGATGCAAGGTAGAGGTAACAGTGCCTGCCCCATGTATCCAAGGGCGTCCGAGTAAGCAAGAATAAGCTGGATAAATGTCCATCACGAAGAAAGTAGAATCAAAAGTCTTGGAACCTACTTTGATTGGTAGGTTGATCTCTCCAAGTACTATTCTTTTCGAACCTTCAAAAGATCTTACGATTAGGTCGCTGGGTTTCATGACCACTTCTTCAGCATTGAGTCGGTCAAGAGCACTCTTTGGTAGGACATTCAGAAAAGAGTTAGTATCAACAAAACGTGAGACAATGTAGTGCCCTTGCATTCCATAGATATGTGCAAGGCTTTGTTGTGTTTCCTCCCGGCAGGAGTTAGATCAGCATCTGAAAATCCTAAACCATTGTCTACAGTTAGGCTAGCAATACAACTTTCAAATTGGTCAGCGGAAGTGTCTTGCGGTATGTGAGCATTCTTCAGGTATTTTACCAAGGCTTTAGCGTGAGCCTCAGAGCATAATAACAGAGCTAGCATGGAATCTTGGATGGGGTTTGTCCCAACTGCTCCACAACATTGTAGTCGCTATTCTTAATGATCTTCATAATTTCTTCCATTTCTTGTATAGAGGTACCTTCATCAACTTCCTTTGGTACTTCTGTTTGAGCAGGTTAAGTCACTTTATCTTTCCCTCGAGCCTCGGGAGTTGGTTCAGTAGCAGGAATGCGAATTGGTGTAATATTATCCTTTGGAGGAGAGATATCTGGAGAAAAAATCTTCTGGTTCTAGTTACTTTGCTTGATCTAGTTATTGTCAACATCAGAGCTGGCAGCTTCAATTGTACTGGCTTCAATGGTCAATGGTTCTTGCTTGACGCCATAATAGTAAACTTTGGCTCCATAATTCTGAGGTATATCTTTGTCAGATGAATATGGAATTGATCTGGGCGAGGTAATAATCAGAGGTGCCACTCTGGGTGTAGGATCGGTAGAGGTGATCCTTATTGTGTTCACATCAGCATATTCTTCGGGATAGTCATCGTCTCCCAATCAAGTTGCCTTGATGCCTTCGATTGCAATCTTGTAGCTTTCAGGAGTGGTATATTTCACCATGAAATCAAATTTACCACTTGGCTGCCCCAAGGTATCTCAGACTTCTGATACAGCTTTGCTTACGTCTTTGATCTTCAGGCTTTTGGAAACATCTTCGCATAAACTTTCTATAGATGGAGCTTTTAGGAATAGAAGTTCTCGGTTGTCTATCATGTGTTAAACGCATCTCTTCAACCAAGAACATCCATTGAATTTAGATGCACACCAACGATGTCGAACATCCCGTAAATGGCTTGCACTAAATCCTCTTTGCATGAAGTCGGCTCATTCACATTAAAGACATAAGAACCATTGTCAATGGCATTGGCACTTTTACCATGGTCATACATTGGTGCGTTGATCACATTCGGAGTTTCGACAGGAGGGTTGAATTCAATTTCCCGAGCTTCAATCATGTCTTGGATTTTTCTCTTCAGGGCCCAACAGTTGTTGGTGTCATGCCCTGGGCTATTGGAGTGGTATGCACACCTTGCATTAGGATTGTATTTCGGAGAGGAGGTGTTGAAGTACTGAGGAGGATCCCTCAAAGTAATCAGCTCTGCTTTCAGTAGGTGTTGTAATGCTTAAGATAACGGCATGTTGATCTTCATAAACTGTCTTCGTGGCGCGTTCTGCATACACGTGTTGTCTTGTTGAGGTTGCACTGGTGTGGGATTAGAGATCAGGACTTCGCATTGATTGCGATCATCTTTGTCACGACTCCGACTATACACAACGTCGACTTCTTTCTTTCCACCAAAGATCTCTTCACAACATTTGAAGATGTTTCGACTTGAATCTTTCCGCTCTTGATTCCAACTTCAATATGTTCTCCTGTCAGTATCAACTCGGTGAAACCATCTGAAGAATTTCCAACGAGATGATTGAAGAATAGGCCTATCGGTGTTCCCGTAAACATGTCAAACAATTCCCAATTGGACAAGGGTGGTTGGACTCACCGCTAGATCTCTCCATTTTTAGCATACTCCTTGAACTTCACGACCCATGGACATGCTCTGTAGTTGCATTGGTGCCAATTCAACATTGTCTTACTTGTTTGTAGAAAGAATTTGCCAAATCATTCTAGGTATGAATGTGGGTATTCTCTAGCTGATATTACCACTCCAACTGTGTGTCGAACAAACTCTATTGAAAGAAATTTATCCACAACTTCCTGTCTTTAGTATGAGGATGGATCTTATGAACATAGGACTTTGATGCTGGGAATAAATGCCATCATACTTAGCAAAGGTATGTGCCTTGAACTTGCGGGGAATTACCAATCAAGGAACCAGACTCAGATCATCAAAGTTCAACCCTAACATTTTCAAGTTGCTTGTACTTTTCGTTGTCAGGAGGATACTTCTCGCTCATATAGTCTTCCTCTTCGTTTTCAGACCTTCCGCCTCTTTGTCGAGAACCTCGTTGTATGACTACCTAGACTGGACCTCTATGCTTTCTTCCGATAAGGCCAATGGCGTAAGTATGAAATGCGCCTAAGAATGGGGGGTGAATTAGGTGTTTAAAAATCTATCGCTTTTTTTTATGAATACTTGATGCAATACTTTTGGTTTGGTGAATGGAAGTATGTGAGGATTCTTTCTATTCTGGTTAAGATATTTATGAAAGCGGTAAATGCTGAAAAGTAAAGAACACAAGGATATATCCTGGTTCCCCTCACAGATCGAGAGTACTCCAGTCCCCTTACAACATGCAAGAGATTTCACTATAGTTAGAATGATTGTACAGCCTATTCACACCAATGGTGAAGCCTACTATCTAACCTATAGAGAGATGAAAGGCTCTTAACACCTTTAAGGTCTAACAACACTAAGTGCAAGAAGAACAATCCTCTTTAATGCACAACTTGCTTCCAACAATCCTGGACAGCAAGAATACAACAAGAATGTATGATTTTTACAAGAATTTTTAAGTTTGTAAGATTGTAGAACAATATCACTTTGAGTGATTTATGAATACACTTGATCTTCCCTTCCAATAACAATAATTCACAATGACTTAGAGATATAGATTGCTCAAGATTTTCTGATTTATGTAATGTGAAAGTATGCAGAAAATCTCATATGAAAGTATAAACACTTGAATGTGAATATTTGAAATTTGAATGAATTTTTGATTGGAAGAGGTGAGAAATGAATTTCAAAAATTTAGTATTTATATGTTCATGGCACCTTTTAAAAATATCATAAGTCTCTTCATTTTAATCATGAACAAGTGCCAAGATTAGAGACAAACTTTTAGTGAAAGGGTGCATGAAATGGTGCATGCATGAATTCTGATTTTTCAAAAACGTGCAGGGTGCAACCGATTTCACCTTTGTGAAAATCGATTGCACAGGCTCTAACAGAATGAAATTTCAAAAACTTACAGTAAGCAATCGATTGCACCATTGTGCAAATCGATTGCACTTAGTTAAAAAGTGAAAAAAAATTTAGCATGCAATCGATTGCACCATTGTGCAAATCGATGCAACCTTAAACAGAAGCATTTTTAGTTATTTTATTCAGTATGCAATCAATTGCACATATATGTAAATCGATTGCAACCTCAAACAGAAGCATTTTTAAGAATTTCATTCAATATGCAATCGGTTGCACATTTATGCAAATCGATTGCACAGTAAGAAAAATACAAATTTTGATTTGAAATTAGTGAAATCAAATGTGTATGTCATGCAATCATGTTAGGAACTTTGAGCATCTAAAACTTAAATATTTGTGAGACATTGTTATTATACCTTCTCAAAATTTGTTAAATGTCTTGAGTCAAAGTCTTGATGATGATGTTTTAACTTTAGAGTGTATTTTTCCTTGATAAATATCTTTGCCTTCTTGCCATGAGGTTTGTCTTCATCAAAACATGATATATTTATTGATATTGAGAAGCTTGATTCTACATTCTCTCCCTTTTTGATGATGACAAACACCCTTCTAAGATGCTTTGTAATTTTCGGATTTGACTCCCCCTCAATGTGTGAATTTTAAGAATGTTGGGAGAGTTTTTTTTGTACCTGAAAATTTAGGACAAGGAAATAACAAGCAATGCACCTTTCTCCCCCTTTGACATTATCAAAAAGAAGGGAAAGATGGGTGAAGTATATGGCATATAATTTATCATGACATAGGCACTTAAAGTTAGCAATTCATACTACATATATAAAAGTTAAACATAACATAACTTAAACAAATTATTAACAAGCAAACATTGTTGTGGTACTAAGTACCTTACATAACCAAATAAATGGAAGTACAAAATCAGAAACTTAAACATAATTAAAATAACATAACAACTTAAGATAAACAAAGACATAAGAAAGGCATAAGTCAAGATTGATCCATGTCATTTTTTGGCCCGGGATAAGGATTGTATCTTGGTGGAGGGATGGTCGGGTTGTTTGGATCATACGGAGGGATGTATAAATGTGAGTATAGATAAGAAAATTGATTGTTCATATTGTTTTGAAAGTTGTTGATTCGAGTTGTTGTTGACTCATTGATGGAAGACATTTGAGAATTGATATTTGAGTTGAGGGCGGAAAATTGTTGGGTCATGTAGTCCATTATTTCTTGGTTACTTGGCCCTTGAACATTTGGAGCTTGAGGAATAGGAACATTTTCATCACCATCAACCACTTGACTGCCTTCATTTTCAACATCTTCACCAATGTAGACATAAGCTTTTGATTCCGCATTGTATATGACACCCATTCTTGCATCCACATTCTTTATAGTGATTTTGTTGCTAGGACCATCCATAGAAAAAGACTCAAAACCTTCAAAATTAACATTAAAGTCCTCTAAAAGCCGGGTAATAAACCATCCATACGGTAAAAACTTTGACTTCTCATTAAACTTTGTCATATGAGTCAATATCATTTTAGCCCAATTTACCGCAATGTTATTTTTCCGAGCAAATAGTAGTTGCATCTCTAAATCGGTAACGGTGCAATGATTACCGGCTCTTGGAAACAAGACATAGGCTATGAAATAATGGAATAGCCTATCACCGAGATGAAATATATCGGCGGACCAAGAATCTCTAGATGGTTCAACACCACCTAGAGCACAGACTCTTTTTGCATGAAAGTCTTGTTCCGAAATCCTACCAAGACTATAGTAAAAGGACCTTTTCTTATAGGTTTTCCATTCTTCATCATCACCATCATATAATGAACTAACGGTACTAGTTATTGCTAAGATTCTTCCTAATTTTTCCGAATTTAACACAATCATTTTTCCATTAACAAAAGTGACAAGTTGTCCATTTTTCACATGCAAATTGCAAAAAAATAGCCTAACAAGATCCGGGTAGTATGGTCTGAATGATGAAATTAAAGGTTCTAACCCATAAGAAATTAAATCCGTTTGAAAGCTAAAGCATTCGGTAGGAAAAGTTGATAGGATACCATACTTAGGTGTGGAGACAAGTTTGTGTTGAAAGTGTTTGGAGAACATCTCTTCTTGTTGTGAAGTGAGTGGAATATAAGTTGTTGATGATGAAGAAGCTGGACCTTTTCCTTTTGCAGCAACTGAAGCCTTTCTCTTTTGTCTAGAATCCATGAGTTTGAGTTAGGGTTTGGAGAAAATTTGGGGTTTGATAGTGTATTTTCGGAATTGGGTATGAGTGAGGAAGAAAATGGATTTTTTTGAGAGTTTATGATATGTTTGTTGGAAATAGGTAGTGGGAAGTGATTGATTATTGGGAAAAGAATTTATGATAAAGAGATGGAATGGGTAGGGATGTAATTGGGTAGAGGAGAGGTGGTCAAAGTGATGTAATAGGTCAAGGAGGTAGGTTAAATGGGATAGTAATGAGAAGGAATCAATTCTGACCACACCATAAAAGCACAATAAAAGGCTGTTTTTGCACAGGTGCAATCGATTTGCACTTGTAAGCAATCAATTTGCACAGACCAAAAATAAGTGTTTTAGCAAAAGTTACAACGTGCAATCGATTTGCATAAATGTGCAATCGATTTGCACAGTACAAAAAACATGAATTTTGCAAAAGTTCCAGTATGCAATCGATTTGCATCTATGTGCAATCGATTTCAGGCTGTGAAAAATGTGAAAAAAGCTACTATAAGTGCATGTGAGGGTTTAGAAGCTTATATATATATATTAACATTTAAGTGTACTAAATATAAAACACACATATTTTAACACATTTATGCACATAAAACAAATATAAGAAGGAGTAGGAGAAGAGATGCATTTGATAAAATTTTAAGAAAATAATAAAATGTGCACCTTAATTGAAGTGAATATTTTATGTATCACTTTCATCCAAGATCCCAAGTTCTCTTCTTATTTTATAAAATGGTTCACGAGCAAGCGGCTTTGCAAAAATATCTGCGAGTTGATTATGAGTATCCACAAAAGTGACTTCGACATCTCCTTGAAGTACATGATCACGGAGAAAATGATGTTGAATGTCGATGTGTTTGGTTCTTGAATTCATGACCGGATTTTTTGTAATGTTGATTGCACTTGTGTTGTTGCATCGAAGAGGAATGCATCCGAAATCAAGCTCGTAGTCACGAAGTTGTTGCTTAAGCCAAAGAATTTGTGCACAACAACTACCCGTTGTTATGTATTCCGCTTCGGCCGTGCTAAGAGCAACACATGCTTGTTTTTTACAAGCCCATGATACTAATGCATTTCCAATAATGTGACAAGTACCACTTGTGCTTTTTCTATCTATCAGTTTTACAACCTGCATAATCTGCACCAGAATTGCCAATTAAATTGAAAATACTACCTTTTTGATACCATAAGCCGACATTGGTTGTTCCTTTGAGATACTTCATGATTCGCTTGACCGCCATTAGATGAGATTCTTTTGGATTTTCTTGAAAGCGAGCACAAAGAAAAACACTAAACATTATGTCAGGACGACTTACCGTCAAATATAGTAAAGTACCAATCATACCTCGATACTTTATGATATCAATTGGAATACTGGATTCATCTTGATCAACATATGTACCGGAGCCCATTGGAGTATTCATTGCTTTGCAACTATCCATATCAAACTTTTTCAATAATTCTTTGCAATACTTGGATTGATTGATGAAGATTCTATCTTTTAGTTGCCTAATTTGTAGTCCAAGAAAATAATTCATCTTACCCATCATGGACATCTCGAATTCTCCTTGCATCATCAAAGAAAATTCTTCACACATTTCTTTGTTAGTCGATCCAAAAATAATATCATCAACATAGACTTGAACCAATAAAGTGTTACTTTTGATTTTCTTAATGAATAAAGTTTTATCAACCTTACCCTTTTCAAAACCTTTTTCACACAAAACATTGCTAAGCCTATCATACCATGCTCTTGGTGCTTACTTTAAGACATAAAGAGCCTTTCTCAACTTAAAGACATGTGAAAGATTTTTGAAGTCTTCAAATATCGGGGGTTGTTTGACATAGACTTCTTCGTTGATGTAGCCATTCAAGAATGCGCTTTTGACATCCATTTGATAAAGATGAAAATTTAATGAACAAGCATAAACAAGTAAAAGACGAATAGCTTCTAACCTTGCAACTGGAGAAAATGTTTCTTCAAAGTCGATTCCTTCTTCTTGATTGTAACCTTGAGCCACCAACCTTGCTTTGTTTCAAACAATTATACCATTCTCATCAAGTTTGTTTTAAACACCCATCGGGTACCTATGATGTGTTTATCACTTGGCCTAGGAACAAGTTCTCAAACTTGATTTCTCTCGAATAGATTTAATTCTTCTTGTATTGCAATTATCCATTGATCGTCTCCTAACGCTTCATCAACTTTGGAGGGTTCAATTTGAGAAACAAACGCCATGTTTAAGCAAGCATCTTTGAGATTTAATCTTGTTGTAACTCCATGACTAATATCACCAATGATTTTATAAATAGGATGGTCTCTATGAGTTCTCCATTCTTTGGGTAGATCATTGATGTTTGAATCTTGTTGTGGTACTCCTTGTTGATGTTCCGGTTGATTCACATTTTGATTATTTGAAAATTCTTCCGGGGGTAAATCTATAATATCATCATTATCACACACAACTATTTCCTCCTTAGAGGTGTTAGTTTCATCAAAAGAAACATGCATAGATTCTTCAATAGTTAGAGTTCTTTTATTATAAATTCTATATGCTTTACTAGAAAGTGAATAACCAAGAAATATACCTTCGTCGGATTTCTCGACAAACTTACTGAGATTGTCTTTATCATTGTTGAGGATAAAGCATTTGCATCCAAAGATATGAAAGTGAGCAATGTTTGGCTTTCTTCCTTTGAAGAGTTCATATGGAGTCTTTTTCAAGATAGGTCTAATGATAACTCGATTTCCAACATAACATACCGTACTAACCGCATCCGCCCAAAAATACTTTGGTAGATTTGCATTACTAAGCATCATTCTTGCAAGTTCCACTAGAAACCTATTCTTTCTTTCAACTACTCTATTTTGTTGTGGAGTTCTTGGTGCTGAAAAATTATGAGAGATACCATGTTCTTCACAAAATTATTCAAATGATGCATTTTGGAATTCTCCACCATGGTCACTTCTTACGAATACAATCTTTAGTGATTTTTCATTTTAAATTTGCTTTGCATACTTCTTAAAGGCTTTGAAAGCATCACTTTTCTGCACAAGAAACAAAGTCCAAGAATATCCAAAAAAAATCATCAACAATAACTAAAGTGTATACATTACCTCTGAAGCTTCTTGTTCTTGATGGACCAAATAAATCCATGTGCAACAATTGTAGTGGCCTTGTAGTGGACACCACATCCTTAGATTTGAAAGTTGATTTTGTTTGTTTTCCCTTTTGACAAGAATCACATAATTTATCTTTGACAAACTTTATCTTTGGTAAGCCAAAAACAAGATCATGTTTGGTTAATTTATTTAAGTGCTCCATATGAATATGGGCTGCTCTTTTATGTCATAACCATGATTCATTATTGTTTACCATGAGACATTTTACTTTTAAAGATAAATCGTCTAAGGAAAACATAAAAATATTATTAATTCTTTTACCTTTGAGTTTTACCTCATTGGTGACTTCATCAATAATCAAGCATTCATCTTTAGTAAATTTGATCTAGAAGCCTTTGTCACAAATTTGGCTAATGCTAAGAAGATTGTGCTTTAGTCCTTCAACATAAAGAACATCTTCAATAGATGTGATAGGTGGTGCACCAACTTTTCCTTTGCCAAGAATTCTTCCCTTGTTGTTATCTCTATAAGTGACATAACCCTTGGCATTTAAGACTAGATTTGAAAAATGGTTTATGTCACCCATCATATGCTTGAAACAACCACTATCAAGATACCATAAATTTGAAGTGGTTTTCAAGCACACCTACAAAACAAATTAAGTTTTGTTAGGTACCCAAATTGCTTTGGGTCCTTCATAATTAGTAACTTTCCTTAACCACAAATAATGCCCACTTGGAACACTAAAGTTTCTTACATAGCAAGCATTAGGTGTGTGGCCTTTAATACCACAATAGAAACAAGTAGGTTAAAAATTACTTCTATATCTAGGAGGATAAGATTTATTCTTAACAATTCTTTTTTTTTTAGGATATTGATGAACTACTTTAGGATTATTTACTTTCTCTTGGATTGGTTGGTTATTAGCCTTAACAAAGACAGTTTTGTTGGGACTTGGTTGAGAAAATTTTGAAAAACCAAGTCCACTTTTATCTTTAGGATATCTTTGTGTGCTAAGAACATTTTCCAATCCAACTTGTCCTTTTTCATACCTTTTAAGGAATCTTTTTAATTGAACAATTTGGAAAGAAAGTGATTCACAACTATTGCATACAAAATTCTATTTTTGATCACTAATCATCTTTTCTTTTTCATCTTTATGTTCTTTTTCAATAGTTTCAACTTTTTCTTCTAAAGATGAAATTATTTTCTTTTGAGATAAAATAGTTCTATATAGAATTTTGAATTCATTTAATAGTTCATCTATAGCACCTTGTGCACCATTATCATAAAGAGAGTTATCATAACTAACCTCGCCTTCTTCATCATCAAAATGGTGTGAAGCCATCAATGCTAGATTTGCACTTTTGTCACTATCCGAATCGGATAAAGAACTTATCTCATTATCTTCTCATGCAACATAAGCCTTTTTATTTTTGAACTCCTTTTTGCCTTTGAATCCATTTTTCTTGAAGAGTTTTGGACAATCTGGCTTTATGTGACCTTGCTTTCCACATTCATAACATGTGACATCTTGTGTTGATGTGGAGGCTTCTTTATCTTTATGCTTATAAAATTTCTTTCTTTTGACAAAGTTAGCATTATGAAGATTATTTTTATGACCAAAATATTTTTCTAACCTTTTTAAAAGAAGCAAGAAGTCTTCATCTTCCTCCGATGCATCTTTATCTTGACTTTCTTTTGAATATACTTTCAAAGCAATGCCTTTGGATTTCTTCTCATGATTCTCATGTTTTTCAAGTATTCCAAGTTCTGTTTCATATTCTTGAAGCTTTCCGAATAATGTTGCGGAAATCATAGTTGATAGGCTCTTCTTTTTGGATATTTCCGTCACTTTTGGTTTCCATTCCCTAGTTAAAGACCTAAGCACTTTAAGATTTAATTCATCGTTAGTTAAAGTCTTACCAAGTTCCTTCAAATGATTTGTCAAGTGAACAAATCTCTTTTGCAAGTCAAGGATGGATTCTCCGGGAAGCATTCGGAATAATTCATATTCTTGACTCAAAGTATTCAATCTAGATCTTTTGACTTCGGTGGTTCCTTCATGAGTTTCTACAAGAGTGTCCCAAATTTCCTTTGTCGTTGTACAATCCGATACTCGAAAGAATTCATCCATACAAAGAGCACTTTGGAGAATATTGATTCCCTTTTTGTGAAAGAGAACTTTTTTCTTGTCATATTCATTCCATGATGCTTTAGGCTTTGATGATCCAATACCATTGACAACACATACCGGAGCAAATGGACCATTCTCAACAGCAACCCATATTTCTTCTCCTTGCGCTTCAAGATGAGCCTTCATGCGAATTTTCCAAAAGTCAAAGTATTCACCACAAAACAATGGAGGCTTGTTGTAACTACCACCATCTTTGAAAACTGGATTTTGATTTGCGGAAGCCATTCTGAATCTTTAGGAACAAGTTACCTATAACTTTCTCTGATGCCAATTGTAAGTATGAAATGCGCCTAAGAGGGGGTGAATTAGGTGTTTAAAAATCTATCGGTTTTTTTATGAATACTTGATGCAACATTTTTGGTTTGGTGAATGGAAGTATGTGAGGATTCTTTCTTTTCTGGTTAAGATATTTATGAAAGCAGTAAATGCTGAAAAGTAAAGAACACAAGGATATATTATGGTTCCCTTCATAGATCGAGAGTACTCCAGTCCCCTTACAACATGCAAGAGATTTCACTATAGTTAGAATGATTGTACAACCTATTCACACCAATGATGAAGCCTACTATATAACCTATAGGGATACCAAAGGCTCTTAACACCTTTAAGGTCTAACAACACTAAGTGCAATAAGAACAATCATCTTCAATGCACAAATTGCTTCCAACAATCCTGGACAGCAAGAATACAACAAGAATGTATAATTTTTACATGAGTTTTTAAGTTTGTAAGATTGTAGAACAATATCACTTTAAGTGATTTATCAATATACTTGATATTTCCTTCCAATAACAATAATTCACAATGGCTTAGAGATATAGATTGCTCAAGATTTTCTGGTTTATGTAATATGAAAGTATGCAGAAAATCTCATATGAAAGTATGAACACTTGAATGTGAATATTTGAAATTTGAATGAATTTTTGATTGGAAGAGGTGAGAAATGAATTTCAAAAATTTAGTATTTATATGTTCATGGCACCTTTTAAAAATATCATAAGTCTCTTCATTTTAATCATGAACAAGTGCCAAGATTAGAGACAAACTTTTAGTGAAAGGGTGCATGAAATGGTGCATGCATGAATTCTGATTTTTCAAAAACGTGCATGGTGCAATCGATTGCACCTTTGTGGAAATCGATTGCACGGGCTCTAACTGAATGAAATTTCAAAACTTACAGAAGAAATCGATTGCACCATTGTGCAAATCGATTGCAACCTCAAACAGAAGCATTTCTAAGTATTTCATTCAGTATGCAATCGATTGCACATATATGCAAATCGATTGCAACCTCAAACATAAGCATTTTTAAGAATTCCATTCAATATGCAATCGATTGCACATTTATGCAAATCGATTGCACAGTAAGAAAAATGCAATTTTTTATTTGAAACTTAGTGAAATCAAATGTGTATGTCATGCAATCATGTTAGGAACTTTGAGCATCTAAAACTTAAGTATTTGTGAGGCATTGTTATTATACCTTCTCAAAAATTTTAAATGTCTTGAGTCAACGTCTTGATGATGATGTTTTAACTTTAGAGTGTATTTTGCCTTGATAAATATATTTGCCTTCTTGCCATGAGGTTTGTCTTCATCAAAACATGATATAGTTATTGATATTGAGAAGCTTGATTCTACAAGGTCTTCTTCTTTTTGGTGATGAGTTTCTTGAGATCTTTCCGACCTTGGCCCAAATTGGTGAACATCTCCTGGAACTGAGCATTCTGAGCCTGGAGATCTTTCACAGGTTTTTTCAAGAGCAATTTCTGCTAAAATAAACAGCGAGAGAATGAGAAAACCGGTCTTCAGAGTACCTTTTATGAAATGTTATGCCATGATATGCAATGCAATGCAATGTTTTCAAGGACCTTAGGAATTTAAATTTGGTAAAAAAGCAAGAAACAAACTTTTTTATTAGTCTGATTAGCAATACAAAAGAAAATTCAAGTACAAAGAATGAAATTCTTAGTGCTTAGGCCTCCCATGGGTGCTTCCTCTTTGTATTGAAGTAAGTGTTGATGTTTTTCTCCTTGTGAAGCAGCTTTGTCAGCTCCAATATTTTTTTCTCGCTTCCATAGCATTGAGATTCGTATGTATCCCTTTCTTCTTTGATTTGAATCCAAGATCTCTTCAATTCTTCGAAATCAGTAGGCATGTCTGGATGAAGAATGGTATAGGGTTCGTCACCTTTGGAAACAGGTTCCATAGTCACTGGTAAGATAACAACATATGGCATCATGAGATTTTGAGCTCGAGCTCGTACCCATTTGAGATAAGGTTACCAAGGAATAGAATTTTTGTGCCCCAAAGTCTTGGTATCAGTCTTTTTCACCATGCCCTAGGCGTGCATAAATCTTCGACGGTAACCTTGGAGATCGCTGTCGGATTCAAATACGATGTCTTGGACAAGTATGCCATGAGGACCGTCTCTTCGAGCATCACCAAACTGTCATAATGCCAAAGAAGGGTTGTTAGTGATACCACCCCTTATGCCAAGGAGTGGTACATTAGGGAATTCCCCATATCGCTCAATGAAAGTGAAGTCCTTTTGAGAGTATAGACACCAACGGGTATCTGAATGAGAAAGTGACATAAACCTTTGAGACCATTTTAGACATTGTTCGTTCTTCATTACTGATTGAGGAAGGTGCGAAATAAACCACCTGGATAGTAATGGTATGCAACACATGAGAGTCCCTTGTCTTTTGATAGTACGAGTGTGGAGAGAATGAGAATATCTCCAAGCAAAGTAGGCGGGATTATGAGTGAGGAATATATTAATGGCGTTCATGTCTATGCATTGATCGGATTGGGAAATAGAACCAAACCATATATTAGCAAGGCCAAAATATCTTGAAATCATGGAAACTCATAGCCTTTAGGAATCTTGAGCTTACTTCATCATGAATTTAGCAAGCAAACCCTTAACTCGCTTCTTGTTTCCCAATTGTCTTTAATGTCTGATCGCTTTAGATGTAACGCTGATGCGATGTCTTGGAACTTCGAAGCTTTTTCTGAACCGGTGAATGGTATCTGATCAAGAATGGGTATCCTAAGTAGCTTAGAGAATTATTCCATTATATGTACCAACTGATAGTCTGGGAAAGTAAAGCAATGATGCTTCGGATTAAAGAACTGGAATATGACGCTCATCATATTTTTTGCAAAACCGGAGGTGACCAGGTCGAGTAGATAACCATGTCTTTTGATGAACTGAGAGTGATCGGGAATTTTTGAAACAAGCTCCTTAAGTTGAGAGGGTATACCCACAAAGTTGATTCGGATGGTCTTCCTGGAAGCCATAACCCTACAAAATAGAGCAAATATAAATCCCTAGGTCCTTGAAATGGTAAGAAATGTTATGATGTTATGATGTCATGTTTAAATAGCATACACAAGCAATTCATGCAATAAACCTAGGTTTAAGGCTTGCATGAGGTATAGGTGTCTACCCTCCAAAGTTCAAGTGGGATCAACATGTCCTACAAGAGTAACTGGGTTCTAGGAATCTCATATCACAGATCTTTCTTACGGGCTTTATTTCAATATGATTACCAAGTGGTCGACCGAAACATCCCGAAAGTCGAATCTCAATGAGCATAGCATCGAGTATCAACCAACCTCAGTCTGCACAGAAGTCGGCTATCTCACTACCTTCTAATGGCCAAGATGGGTCAATTAGGGTTCTACATCTGAGTTAGTGCTTATGAAACCACACAAACGCCAAATATTTCCTCAACTGAACACGAGGAGCATCAGGACATCCAAAGCGTCGCACTAACCGTAGCCATCATTTTGACCGTTTCGGTTTACACCTAACAGTCACGATGATTTATTGCTACTTACCTAAAGAAACCTAGATCCGGGTGTAGGATCCCCCGTAGATATAATACTCAAGCAACCTTTAAAAGTAAAGTAGACAAGTCAAACAGAAAGCAATAAAACTTATCTAAAGTCCTAAGGTAACCTCTCTTTGGGTGTATTCCCCAATAGAGTCGCCAGTTCTATAACATGGTGGGAGAACTGACTTGTTTGTTTTGTGTTTTACCGCAAATGTTGCAGATAGCAAGAGTCTCCGTCGAATTTTCTTTTATCCAATAAAGGGAAGGTGAAAAGAATAGGAAAAGACCTTCGTTAGATTCTGAGTAAGGGAGGTAGTTATGAAAAGGGAAAGTATTAGCACCATTTCCATCTGTAGTTATCTATGAGCTCTTAATTTCTTAGCTCACTTTTGAAAATTTGCTTTTTGTGTTTGGGTGATTTGAAAAGTATTTTGAAAGATATTTCACTTTGACTTCGTAATGATTCTCGTTGGAATGTATATGAAGTGTTCAGAAATGTTTGTTTGGAAAATGTTTAACTTTGTAATGATTCACGTGGAATATATACAAAGTGTTTGAAAAGTTTTGAAAAGTGTGAGGTGTGAAAAGTGTTTTTTGTTAAGGGCAAGCAATAGAGTCTTATTACCTACTCAGAATGGTCGTTTCTTGTTATTTTCCTTCTCCTTTAGAATAAGGCTATCCATACCATTAGTTGGTAGGAAACTTTATTCGTTGGATGTGAAGGGACATTCGTAGGGTCATTGTATGGTCATTGAAGGCAACATGTAGGAATACCTTAGAAATTCGTAGGGATAATCATCACTTTTTCGTAGGCAACAACCGAGGGACGAGATCATGTATTCGTAGGCAACATCGAGGGTCATCGAGGGGCTATGATCTTTGTATCGAAGGGACTATGATGATGTTATTCGCAAGCATTTTTTCTAATGGTACTCATACGTTCGATGGACATGACCATTGTATTCGAAAGGCAACAAGAGAGGATACCCTAAGGGGGTGCAAGTGTGAAAGGTGTGTCCAATTCAGATATTTAGTCTTGATTTAGAGTGATCTAGGATTGTTTTTAGTATTGCCATATAACCCCTAGTTACTATACAGTTAGATATATATGTACAGAAAAGTAAAGGTGCGGAATGTAAAGTACTAAAAGTAAATGCCCTACGCTATTACATGGCTTTGGGGCAGTTACATAATATAGGTGCGGAAAGTAAAGGCAGAAACTAAATCTACACTATTACAAAATAAATCTTGCGACCTATACATCGTTTTCTAGAATTGTAAATGCAAAATAGTAAATAAATAATTAGAATAATAAGAAAGATGTTTGTGAAAATGTCTTAGAAATTAGTTAAAAAAAATGTCTTTAGGGTTAATGAACCTAATTACTAGAAAAAAAAATATTTTTGGGGAATTTTATGAATTGATTTTAGTGAAAGGAAACCCTAATTCTAATTAATTAGTATTTAATTAGAAAAAATAATTTAATGTGAAGAAAAAGAAATTTTTTTTGTGTTAAAAACTAAATAAAGGTTTTAGAAACCTAAATCTAAAATTAAAAAAAAAATGGAATTTTAGAAAATAGTTTAATTAATTTTTAAATAAAATTAAATAAAAATAAGAAAAACGTTAGAAACTTTTGAAGAGGAAAAGTGGTGAAAAATAGGAATGGTCCCTGCCAGGTTTGAACTCAGGACCATGGGGTTGTAGGCACAAAACCTAGCCACTCCGCCATGTATCATTGGTGTTAGAAACACGCCTTCTATTGTTTTTATGTGATAACCTGCAAAATCCGAAAATGTTAGAAAATTTGGCCAAAGGCAGGGTTCGAACCTGTGCCTTGAGAGACAAAGAGGACTAGCGCGCGCGGGGTGGTGATACATCCATTATTTTTTACATATTCATAAATATGTATATGAAATAATTTCCTAAAAATCATATTTTAATCAGAAAGTGCGCGTGTGGGTCCCCAATGTTTAAACGCACAAATCACGTTATTTCCTTCTACCACATCCCTTTCCTCGCTGGTCAAACCACCCTGGGTGGTCTTTCCAATCGTCTTCCCCGGCAAAGGGAATTTTGAAAACCTACAAAATAGCTCAAAAAGAAAAACGAAAACAATCTAAATAGACTAATTGAAGTGCTGCAAATTTAATGGTGGTCTTGGTTTGAAACAGCCTACAAATAGGGATACGAAACTCAACAGTTCGCAATCCCTAGCTATGGTGAAACTTCATCTCTGCATTAAAACTCATGCACGATGGTTCTAAACAATCACAAACATCAATATGAACATGATTATGCAAATTGAAATAGTTTAAGTAGCATGAATTGAGAGTTTGAGTTTCATGAGTTTTACCCAAATCGGTGCAACTTGGTTGGCACGTTCTGGGCACGATTTGGCTTGTGTAAGACCTGGGATCGATTGCTGGAAGGCTCGGGAAGGTGATAAAATTCTTGAATCATCTTGAGAACGGCTGGAGAATGGTGTTTGGATTTGCCCTAAAACTTGAAAAAATTGGAGAATTTCGTGTAGGGTTTTTTAGTGCAAGCGTGTTCTTATGGTCCGAATGTCTTTGAGTATTTATAGAGCAAGAGATTAGGTCAAGAATTAAGAGAAAATATTTGGCATTCAATGGAAAATATTTGATTTGAAAAATCAAATGTAACATTTCCAATTTTGCTCAATCTTCATGCAATAACTTCTTGCACGAATTTTCCAGCTAGCATGGCCTTCCTTGGTCCTCAAGATACTTAGAACATAAGCCCAAAACACCTTGCTTGTAATTTTTTCATTTTATTTAATTTAAATTGAATTTTAATATTTTAATTAAAAAATAATCAAATAAATGGAAAATAGGCATGTAATTGGATTTAGGAGTCATGGATAATCTTAGGAATAAGTTTGGATCACAAAAACTTAGGCCCATTTAGAAAAAACTTGAATTTGCTAAGTATTTCTCTTCACGCATCTCTTCAAAAATATCAAACTTTCACAACTTTTATCTTGCTCAATTTTAAACATTTTTAAGTGTTCTTGAACTTTTTAGAAATCTTAAGACGTCCTCTAAACACTCCTTTTGGTTTCATCTTCATTGAAGTTTCCATGTTCGTGTACACTTCTTTTCAAAAAGATGACTTTTTGTTGACTTTTAGAAGGACCTATAATGTCTTGATCCATAACTCTCAAATGAAGCATTTTTGGTCAAAGCTTGTGAGACATGAAGTTGTAGTAAATTAAATTCTCTTCAAAATGAGATATGGTGGAAAAATTTATGATAAAGTATGTGAAAGTTATGTCTGGTCAAAGTTTTGTTGACTCTTTGTCCAAAAATCCTAATTTGGAAACTTTGACTTTTGATCAAATCTTGACTTTTCTTGATGAATCATGGTCAACCTTTGATCAAATGATGAATGTAACTTCAAAATCTTGATGTTGACCAAAAATTATGAAGTTTGACTGTATGTTGACTTTTGATCAAATCTTGACTTTTCTTGATGAATCATGGTCAACCTTTGATCAAATGATGAATGTAACTTCAAAATCTTGATGTTGACCAACAACTATGAAGTTTGTATAACGCCTATTTAGACGATGCTTTTCAAGATAGTGTATGGTCAAGTATACGTTGATGTCATTAGTGTGACTAATGCGGTATGATTTTGAATGTTGGACAAGACTCTCACGAGTAGCTGTAAGAGTTATTTCGTGTTGATAGATATTATTTGGGTCACATCAAGTTAAGGAATTGTGGCAAGCATCCGAGCATTGCGTTATCAGTAGTGAAGTTAGATCGGTGCATGTCGAGTATCCCAAGAAGGAGTTTTGGAACTGTCGGACGTGAGTGTCTTAAGTAAGCGACTTAGACGGTGATATTTTGGATAGTTCCGCGAAGATTTATTTTGTATCTTGTAGGAGACCTCAAGAGGTATTTCAGAGCTTAGAAGTTCCTTTGTTGTGGATGGTTAATTTTGTGAGTTTGATGGAAGATCTTTTTATAAGTTGGTATTGATCGTGGGTAGTTTAACTTGAGATGGTTGAGTCGCTATTTGGACTTCGCAATGGGAAGCAAATTTGTTTGAGCTAGTGGAAAGTTTAGAGAATGCTTTGATTTTGGTCTTGTTTAGTACTGAAGAACCTTGTGCGACGTATTGTGATATTCCATTTTGGGCTTAAGATGTATTTCGATATAGAGTTGGAAAAGTGTATTGCTACCTTGGAACGATTTGATTTTCATAAGGAAAAAAGTGTCGGACGCGTGAGTTGGAGTTTGATGTGGTTGTGCTCATTGAAATCTTAAGGTGCAGATGTTAACGGCAATAAGATTGGAATTGTTGAAGGCAATTCAAGTTTTAGTACGATCTATAAAAAGACTTCGTCTGGTGCAGAGTTTAGTATGTTGATATCGCGGTTAACCCAAGAATATCTGATTTGGGATTTATTATTTCGAAGAATGTTGCATGTTTGTTTTGGGACACTTGTTGAGATTAAGCTCAGAGGGTTATTAAGGATTTGTTCACTACTAACATATGGATTTCGTTGGATACTAATAGTTGTGGTGGATTATTAGATTGCGACTAAGATAAGTCTTGACGGTAAAGAATTTTGAGATGGTTTATTAGCCACGAGTACCTTAAGATGATTGATGTTTTATAGAGGAAGGTGTTCTATTGTGACTTAAGTCGGTCGCGACGGTGTTCATGATTGGATTCCATAGAAATTGACGTTATGGTTTTAAGTCCGACCTGTGTTGTAAGTTAGGAGTATGAGACGACGTTGATGGGTAGAGTTATTGAGAGAGTGTTTTGGTCTAAGTTACCACTTTGAAGGATTGAGAGTTATGAAGGTGTTTCGAATAAGAAGCCTGTGTATTGATTGTTGCGACGGTGCGAGGATGGTGATTACTTGATACAAACTTTGGGAATTGAATTGTTACAAGAGGAGACTTCGTTGAAGTCAAGTGTATACGTCGAAGTTCACAAGTGAATATTTGGACAATACTTGAAAAGGTCAAACTATGTCATGTATTTTAGAAGATCAATGGACGTTGATCAATAGAGAATGAAAGAGTGATTCTTTGAGTTGATGAAGCTGATGTTGCGAGATGTCCTGATGGGTGTACTGTGAACGTATCCATTCGAATAATTGTGAATTTGAGGATTAACCAAGTTGTTTTACAGTTGGCATCTTATGAGAAAAGGTGACGCGGCATGGTTTAGATATCGAGCATTGAATTGTTAGCAAGTATGCGAGATTTTTGGATTTGGACTAGTGAGTTATAGTCGCAAGTCGTCTGTATAAGTCCTAGAATGAGTGGTGTATCGCATTTCGGTTATGTTTGAGTAGCTTGTTATTGTTCGAGGGTTGTATGTTGGTAATCTACAAGGATGATGTGACCTTGTGATTTTCTGGAATGAAAGCGATAACTGCAAGTGTGATTCTTGAGTTCATGCTTATGTGTGAATGAAGGCATCTTTTTCGTGTTTTTTGTATCGCAAATGTGCGGATAGCAAGAGTCGCCACCGATTTTTATTTTTATCCAATTAAGGGAAGGTAAAAGTACAGAAAAAGACCTTCGTTAGATTCTTGAGTAAGGGAGAAGGTTATGAAAAGGGAAGGTATTAGCACCCCTTTCCATCCGCAGTTATCTACGGGCTCTTAGTTGCTCTAGATCACTTTAGAAATTTTGCTTTCTGTGTGTTTGACAAAAATGTTTTGAAAAGGCATTTCGCTTTGACTTTGTAATGATTCATGTAGGAATGTATACAAAGTGTTTGGAAATGTTTTGTTTTGAAAAGAGTTTGAACTTTGACAAAAGTGTGTGGTGTGAAAAGTATTTTGATAGAGCAAGCAACTAAAAGTCTTATTACCTACTCAAAATTGGTCGTTTTCGTGTTGTTTTACGTTCCTTTAGAATAGTGCTATCCATACCATTAGTTGGTAGGTAACTCTATTCGTTGGATGTAAGCGGGACATTCGAAGGGACATCGGATGGTCATAGAAGGCAACTTGTAGGAAGTATCCTAGCACATTCGAAGGGACTATCATCATTTTTCGTAGGCGACAATCGAGGGTCAAGATCATGTATTCGTGGGCGACATCGTGGGTCTATGATCTTTGTATCGAAGGGACTATGATGATTTGTTTTGAAGGCGACGGTGCTAGAATACCTCTACGTTCGAGGGACTTGACCATTTGAATTCGTAAGGCAACGAGAGAGAATTACCCTAAGGGGTGCATGTGTGAAAAGGTGTGTTGATTTCAGATATGTTCATCATGAAAATTAGTGGGCTATGTTCAATTTTAGTCTTGCCATACACGCCTAGTTACTAGCAATTTATAGGGTGCAGAAATTAAAATGCGGAATGTAAAGATGCGGAAAGATAAATGTCCTACGCTATTACATGGCTTTGGGGCAGATACATAATTTAAACTTGCGGAAAATAAAACCCTAATTTAAACTATTACATCCCATGAGCAATTACATTATTGGAAAAAGAAAACAGTAAAAGAAACCGTCTGAAACGGAACAACCTGTGAAAAGAATGAGAAATCGGAAAATACAAGATGAATCGAATAAGAGAAAAATGTTAGTAAAAATGCAATTTTTTAAATGAGAGAGAAAAATATGACATGCTGGAAATAACATAAATATGCTAAAATAATTTTTTGGGATTTTTTGGATGCAATTTAATAATTAAAAACTAATTAAAATTGATTTAAATGCTAAATTATGAATAAAAATAAATATGCATGCAAAATAATATTTTTTAATTTTTTAAATTAAATAAGTATTTTCTGGAAATAAATGCAAAAGGAAAAAATATTTTGATGATTTTTAATGCATGAAATAAAAATATGAAAAGAATTAAAATTGCATGAAAATATTAAATAAAAGAAAATAGAAAAATAATTGAAAAGTAAAGTTTGTAAAAGAAAAAGAATGGAACCAGTCCTGGTGTGGTTCGAACCCACAACCTTTGAGAGCATCTATGCACAGGAAGAGCTTTTACCACTACGCCAAGTGTGCTTCACTGTTTGAAAACCGGAACGAGTAAAAGAAAAACAAGTGTCATCTCCTGGCTTCATCGCGCCAAGCTTCATCGTCCCGATTTGAATTTTTAAAAGCTTATCGGTCTTTCTTCGACGCTATGTCCCGCAAACCGAAAATCAAGCATACATAATATAAATTAGTTCTAAGGACATGGTTCGATTCCAGGCATCGTTCCGAATTCATTGGTCATAGTCTTGTGGTCCAATTTTTCCTATTTTGTGAAACCCTAAAACGGCACAGGAAACCCTAATCATGGCATATCGTGTTTCCGGCCATGGAAACTCAATCAAAGTGCCCAGAATGCTTGCAAACTCATCACTAATCACAAAAACAAACACAAAACATGTTAATAATGCATGATGATTGAAACACGATTTTGGAAAAAACAAGAACAAACCGATTCGTGATTTCTTAATTCTGGATGGTTTTTGACAATGTAAAGGTCTGGATCGACTCAAGAGGTATCAAGGAATGCAATGGACACCTCAAAATCGATTGAAAACGGCTGGATCTAGGGCTGCACTTTGCTTGAGAGGCACGGTTTTTTGAGTTCTAGGTTAGGGTTCTTGAGCCAATTTTTTTTCAATCATGTGCTATGCATCATACATTTATATGGATGGATTTGAACCGATTTGAGGAAGAAATCATCATCAATCAATGCTAATCAATTTTGATTTTTGTACAAAATCAAATCTTCAAATTTTGATTAATTTTCAATCCAATCTTGCTATATCAATCCAATTTCGAAAATTGCTGGCTTTAATGAGTTGATTGGATCCCAAGGAAGAAATAAAAATCAAGTTTGCAATTAATTTTGATTTTATACTTTATTTTTAAATTTAATTTGTATTTAAATGAATAAATTCCAAATTAAATAGAAAAATAAAATAAAAATTCGTGGCATTGGGCTTGGATATTTCTAATGGTGTGAGGAATAAGTTTGGATGAAGAAAAAGTAGGCCCATTTGCAAAGTTTTTGATTTTTAGAAGTATTTCTCTTTGTGCACTTCTTCAAAATTGCCCAACTTGTGAATGGTGTATCTTGCTCAATTTTCCACATTTTTGAGTGTTATTGGACTTTTTGGAAATCTCTAAGAGTCCTCTAACCAACCTTTTTGGTCTCATCTCAATTGGAGTTTCCATGCTCAATATATCCTCAAAACAAAATGTTGACTTTTTGTTGACTTTGAAAATGACCAGAATGTTTTGGCCATACCTCTCAAATGAAGCATTTTTTGGACATTCTTGTGAGACATGAAGTTGTAGAGAATTGAATTTCCTTCAAAACAAGAGGTGGTGGAAAAATTTCTGAGAAAGTATGAGAAAGTTATGATCAGTCAAAGTTTAGTTGACTTTTCACCTAGAAACCCTAATTTAGAAAGTTTGACTTTTGAGCAAATCTTGAGTTTTCTTGATGAATCATGATCAACCCTTGATCAAATGATGAATGTAACTTCAAAATGAGGATGTTGACCAAACATTATGAAGTTTGACTGTATGTTGACCACAGTTGACTTTTGTCCAATACAACCGATTTTCAACCATCGAGCAATTGTCGAGGAAACTTGACTTGAGGCTTGAAACTTGACATGGAGAATCTTTGAAGCATATGAGGAGGCATGATGAACATTGGAGATGTTGGAAGTCCATCTGAGTGAGAATTACCAAACCCTAGTTTGGGTTGATTGTCTAGAGAGGGTTTGTCGATCATCTCTTAAGGAATCATTGAGCATGGATGTATGAAATATCTTGAGAAGATGGAGGGAAAATTTTGGGGTATGACAGCTGCCCTGCTCAATCTTCTTGTACTGGAAGGTTAGATTGACGCTGTCTTTCGTGAAGGTAGAAGATGATTGAACACCGAGTACACCGAAAATTTGCATGTTGGTGGATGATGCGGAATGGGCTTCAGATGCCATTTGAGAAGGAAGAGACTTCAGGGAATGAGTCATACGCTAGACTCGAGAATGTCGATAGGAAAATTGACGGTGATGGGCTTAAGATGCCATCCGGAAAGATCGACGGGAGTGAGACGCTAGGCTCGGTAGATGTCCTTGATAGTGGAAGGAGCGAGATGGGCTTAAGATGCCATCCGAGGAGTCGACGTTAGACTTCGTGCTCACCTTTGAATGAAGTTATTGGTTTGTATTGGTTTTTAACCAAATATGCAGCATTCCAAAGGTGGAGAAACACTGATAAGTAGTCGGAGATGGTAAATAGCAAGTGTACTATTTTCACCGATGTAGTTATAATGAGTTTCCCCAAGTATCGATCTCGAGGACTGCGTGGTAAATACTTATTCGTGCTCTTAATTCAATTGAACAAAAATAATGGTTTGGTTGATTTTAAAAGTTTCAATTACGCTTGTAACAAGTGATGACTGATGAAATATATTGAGAATGATGCTAGGGTGAGTGGTTGATTTAACAAAACTACGACCTGAATCCAGATTTCCTCATTGCATATGAAAACTATCAATTACCTATCTCTAGATTGTTCTTCCTTAAGTCCTTAATGAAGACACTATTAAAACCCTAATCCTTATTCAAATGTCCATTCGAACAACTCTTAGTTTTAACCATAACGATATCGAGAATTTAAGTGATTAAAAAGAGTTCCTAGTCCTAGGTGAGACTCCTAATAACCTAATTGTGTAGAAACCCTAACAATCACAGTCCTGCCAATTGTTAGTCATAAGTATACATGTATTTGTCCGATACATAATCATAAGAACACCACACAATTAAATTGAAATAGATAAACATGCGTTAAGGAAATCAAGAATAAAAATTCATGCAATCATCAAACCAGGACCACCCCCCTAGCATTGGGGGTTTTAGCCTCTCATAATATTAGAAGAAAACAACAAATAAGAGTTAAACATTACAAAGAATGATGATGACTTTGATCTTCAATGGTGGCTGCCCTTGAATCTCGCCGTCTCCGAATTCCTCTTTGTCGCTCTCCTCCCTCTGTGATATTTTTTCCCTAATTTCAAAAGTGTCCTCTCGTTTTCCCAAAACCTAATTCTAATAGTCTCAGCCACATCCCAATGTTAGCCAAAGTCCAAAATACCCTTACTGACAAAGGAAAGATCCAAAACTCAAAAATAAAGTTTTCCTCACGCGTCCATCAACACGGGCCGTGTTGATTAACACGGGTGCCCGTGTTGGTCTCTAAATCAGAAGAAATGCTCCAGGCCATTCAACACGGGCCGTGTTGATTAACACGGGTGCCCGTGTTGATCCACTGACTTGTGCAGTTTTGCGCTTTCCACTTGCTTTTCAACACGGGCCGTGTTGCTTCACACGGGTGCCCGTGTTGATTCCTCTGTAGCCTCTAATATTCTGATTTTTTGCACTTCTTTTGTCCCGATTTGTTCTGTTTCACTCTTCTATCCCTGAAAACACTTAAACACATAACCAAAGCGTAAAATGCGATAAAAAGACATATAACACTAGAAAAATAAAAGAAACGATAACGAAACTCAATGCTAAATAACTGTGTAAAAACCACCGATCAAATTCCCCCAAACTTAAACTGTTGCTTGACCTCAAGCGACGATTATTAGCACTCATGAAAATCAAAGCAGATCGGTACTCATATGCGCGAGTTCAGTTCTCATTGCTCAGAAGGTAGTGCGCTCGGCATTCACATGACACTAAAACACCTTCCAACTATGCTTCGCACTTAAATACTCTCTTTCCGCTTTTCCTCCTCTTTCATTCGCACAATCAGATTAAGGCACTGGGAATTATGATAATCATCACATGCATATGACTAGCCAAGAATTTCACTTATTTAGGCACCAAACGAACAGCATTTGCCATTTTCTAATATCGATGAAATTTTCAAACCTTTTGGTTATTTATTGTCCTTTTACTGGACGACGTTTGGGGATCAACCCCCTTTGGGCTGAATAACCTGGTGAGGGTTACCCAACTTAGCGGGCTGGTTGCCTTTTACCGTCTTTTCATCATCCACTGCCTTTTTTATTTGATTTTCAACCAATCATACCTGCATGTGAATCAAAATTATGCCAGACTGTATAGATAAACTATTCAAGGAGTACTTCGCAGACCTTAAGCACTTTGGTACGAATCGACACGTTGGATTTGTATCAATGTCACATTATTCTGACTTTCCTACCTTCAAACAATCATCCCTGCATCTCACACAATATCAACCCCGACCTTTGTTGAAATACAAGCTCTTGTGTAAAACAAAACAAAATTTTTGGTCAAGAACTCAGAAGATTTAGGAGGATTTCTACTAGTGTTATTACACATCATTTATCATCAACTTAACAAAAATCAAACAAAGCAATAAATTCAAACAAAGCAATAAAACCTCCCCCAAACTTGAACTAAACATTGACCTCAATGTTTCAGATCAAACTCGAGGGAAGTGACTCACAAAGGGTGATGCAACACCAGTTGCTACCTCCTAGCTTTCGCAAGATAGGATCCCTTTTTATTACCTGCAAACAAAACACAAAGGAAAACTAAGTTATGAAAAACGTGGGTTGCCTCCCTGTCATACCCCAAAATTTTCCCTCCATCTATTCAAGAGATTTCATACACCCCTTACTCAAGGATTCCTCAAGAGTTGATCAGACAAACTCTCTCCTAGACAATCAACCCAAACTAGGGTTTGGTATCTCTCAAGTCAAGATGGATTTCCAACATCTCCAATGGCCTTCATGCCTCCTCATATGCTTCAAAGATTCTCCATGTCAAGTTTCAAGCCTCACAAGTCAAGTTTCCTCGCATAATGGCTCGATGGTTGAAAATCGGTTGATTGGACAAAAGTCAATGTGGTCAACATACGTCAAACTTCATAATTTTTGGTCAACATCCTCATTTTGAAGTTACATTCATCATTTGATCAAGGGTTGATCATAATTCATCAAGAAAACTCAAGATTTGCTCAAAAGTCAAACTTTCTAAATTAGGGTTTCTAGGTGAAAAGTCAACTCAACTTTTGATCATAACTTTCTCATACTTTCTCGAAATTTTCCCACCAAAGCTCATTTTGAAGGAAATTCAATTCTCTACAACTTCATGTCTCACAAGAATGTCCAAAAATGCTTCATTTGAGAGGTATAGCTCAAAACATTACAGTCATTTTCAAAGTCAACAAAAGTCAACTTTTGTTTTGAAGATATATTGAGCATGGTAACTCCAATTGAGATGAGACCAAAGACATTGTTTAGAGGACTCTTAGAGCTTTCCAAAAGTCCAAGAATACTCAAAATGTGGAAAATTGAGCAAGATACACCATTCGAAGTTGGGCAATTTTGGACAATCGACAAAAGGACATTTTGGTCAAATTGCAAAATTTTCCAAATGGGCCTATAATCTTTTGATCCAAACTTGTTCATGACAATATTCTTGACCCATAAATGCTTGGCATTGGTGATTTTCTATTTTCATGATTTATATTTGAATTTTATAACATTTAATTCAAAAATAAATTATGTAAAAAATGAAAATTAAGTTTCTTTTTCAAATAAGTTGGATTTATATCTTTCTTAATGTCCAAGAAAGCCCACACCAATTGCCAAATTCGTGACTCATGCACATGGAAAGAAAAAATCAAGTTTTAAAGGAAATTTGATTTTATTTATTGGAAAATATTTGCACATTCAATTTCCAATCTTTTTTCCTTGTTTTTTCTCTTCCAATCTCTTCTATAAATTGCCAGCATTGTGTACAAACCAGAGGACGAAAACCCTAATCCTTAAAGCTACCCAAAACTTTGGCAAAATTTTTCAAGAATCCAAAAATTTGAATTTTTGTTTTCAGCAAGTTTCAGGCTGATTTAACCATCCAATCCTCTTCCTGAGGTCTCCAGGGATCGATCCCAATCCTCACTCAAGCCCAGAACTGCTTGGAACTCGATCTACAGCTTGCACCGGTTTGGTAATTTCTTTGAATTCGATTTTCTGATTTCATGCACTATTAATTGCTTTTGGCTGTTTGTATGTGTTCAGGATGATGATTAGACCATGAATGATGCATCTCATGCAAGCATACACGTAGAAATCATTGATTGCCATTGTTAGGGCATTTCAAGCTGTTTCGATCGAGCCGGCTTATACAAGCATTTTTAGGGCAAACGAATATCACCATTGGATTCAGAAGGTCCGATTTAGGGGGGTAAGGTACCATAGGGCTTTTTATTTTGCTTATTTTTTGAGTTTGCAGGTTTGTCTCGTCGGAGAAGACGACCGGAGCTAGGGCTCCGGCGTCGTTGACTGGGACGAAGACCGGCGAGGCTGGCGTGGCATGATGGCTTGTTCTGATTCGCTTGTTCACGCTGACTGGGATCCACGCGCGCTGACTCGATTTCAAACCTCTCCCTGACGCGTCATCACTCAAAAACAATTGGTTTTGTTTTTCCTAACATCAAATGCCAAGTGTCCCAGTGGTTAAGGCGGTCACTGTGTGTAGATACCCCTCAGGGTCACGAGTTCGATCCACTCCAGGGCTGGTTTTGCTATTTTCTTTCACAAACTCATATTTTCTAACTATTTTCTATTTTCTAATTTATTTAATATTTTGCATCCTATTTTAATTCTTTTCATATTTTACTTTTGCATTAAAAATTCACCAAAAACACTTATTCTTTTTGCATTTACATTCTGAAAATGTTTATTTAATTTAATAAATTTAAAAATATAATTTTTGCATGCATATTTATTTTATTTATAATTTAGCATTTAATTCACTTTTAATTGCATTTTAATTACTAAATCTTTTCCAAAAATCCCAAAAAAATATTGTAGCTTATTTATCTTATTTCCAGCCTATATTAATTTTCTCATATTAAAACTTGCATTTTTCCTAACATTTTCTCTTATTTCGATTTCATTATATTTTCCGATTTCTCGTTTGTTTCACAGTGTTAATCCGATTACGATTCTTCCGTTTTTATCTCTTTTTTTCAATAATGTAATTGCATATGGGATGTAATAGTTTTAATTAGGATTTTATTTTTCCGCATTTTAAATTATGTATCGCCCCAAAGCCATGTAATAGCGTAGGTTTTACTTTCACATTTACCTTCCGCACCTTTACCTTTCGCATTTTACTTTCCGCACCCTATAAATTGCTAGTAATTAGGCGTGTATGGCAAGATAACAATGAACATAGCCCACTAATTTTCAAGATAAAATAACTGAAAACAACACACTTCTTTCACACACGCACCCCTTAGGGTAATTCTCTCTCGATGCCTTTCGAATTCAAAATGGTCATGTCCCTCGAATGTAGTGGTATTCTAGCACCGTTGCCTTCCAAACAAATCATCATAGTCCCTTCGATACAAAGATCATAAGACCCACGATGTCGCCCGAATACATGATCTTGACCTCGATTGTCGCCTACGAAAATGATGATAGTCCTTCGAATGTGCTAGGATACTTCCAAGTTGCCTTCTATGACCATCCGATGTCCCTTCGAATGTCCCGCTTACATCCAACGAATGGAGCTACCTACTAACTAATGGTATGGCTAGCTATTCTAAAGGAATGTAGAAGTACAACAAAACGACCAATTCGAGTGGGTAAATAAGTCTTTAGTTGCTCGCCTATCAAATGCTTTTCACACCACACACTTTTTTTCAAAGTTCAAATTCTTTCAAAACAAAACATTTCCAACACTTTGTATACACTCCTACATGAGTCATTACAAAGTCAAAGCGAAATGCCTTTTCAAAACATTTTGTCAAATACAGAAAGCAATTTTAAAAGTGATCTAGAGTAACTAAGAGCCCGTAGATAACTACGGATGGAAAGGGTGCTAATACCTTCCTTTTCATAACCATTCTCCCGAACTCTAATCTAACGAAGGTCTTTTTCATTTTTACCTTCCTTAATTGATAAAATAAAAGTCGGTGGCGACTCTTGCTATCCGCACATTTGATACAAAATCCTACAACGGTTCAAGTATTGTAATCGGCGACTGGGACTTCCTTAAAAGAGAGAATTGCCTTAGGGATTTCTAGATAACTTTTATTGCTTTTGTTTGACTTGTATGCTTTATCTTTAAGGGTTGCTTGGGTATTATATTGTTGGGGATCCTACACCGATCCGGTTTCCTTTTAGGTAAGTAGCATTAGATCATCGCGACCGCTAGACGATAACTACGGTCAACATGATGGCTACGTTAGCGTGACACTTTGGTTGTCCCGATACTCTTCATTCCCAAGTTGAAGATAGTATTTGGCTTGCGTGGTGTCATCAAGCTAACTAAACTTTTAGAACCTTAATTGACCCATCTTGGCCATTGAAGGTAGTGAGATGGCGGCTTTGGTGTAGACCGAGGTTGGTTGATACCGATGCTACGCTCATTGAGATTAGACTTTGGGACATTTTCGATCGACCACTTGGTCGTCGATTGAAATAAGCGCCTACGAGAAAGATCTATGATATGAGATTCCTAGAACCCTTACTATCATAGACGTGATGAACCAACTCAAACTTTTGGTAGGGTAATCACCTATACCTCTTGCAAGCCTTAACCCTAGGCTCATTGTGTGAATTGTTTGTGTGTGCTAAACATGACATCATGACATCATCCGCATTGCATATCATTTCTAACTATTTCAAGGACCTAGGATTTATCTTTGCTCTGCTTTTGTAGGGATTATGGCTTCTAGAAAGACTATCCGAATCAACTTCATGGGTATCCCTTCTCAACTCAAAGAATTGGTTTCGTAAATTCCCGACCATGCTCGGTTCATCAAAAGACATGGTTATCGCTTGATTTGGTTATCTCGGTTTTGAAGAAGATATGATGCATGTCCTATTCCAGTTCTTTGATCCAAACACCATTGCTTCACATTTCAGATTATCATTGGTTCCTACCTTGAAGAGTTCTCTAAGCTACTGGGATACCTATTCTTGATCAAATGCCATTCACGGTTTGGAAAAGGTCCCTAAGTTCAAGACATCGCATCCGCCTACACCTTAAGCGCGATATTGAAGCCAATTGGGAAACTAGAAGTAGAGTTAAGGGTTTACTTTCCAAGTTCTTAATCAAGAAAGCCCGAGAATTACTCAAAGTTATGAGTTTCCATGCATTCGAAGACATTGTGGCCTTACTAATTTATGGTTTGATTCTATTTCCTAATTCGGATCAATTCATAGATGTCAATGCCATCAAGTTGTTTTACCCGCAATCCAAAGGCCTACTTTACTTGGAGACATCCTATTCTTCTCTCTGCATTACTAAGCGATAAGGAACTCTCATGTGTTGTATACCGTTACTTTCAAGGTGGTTTATTTCGCACCTTCCTCAATCAGTTTTGAAGAATGAACAAAGGTTGAGATGGTCTCAAAGATTAATGTCACTCTCTCATTCAGATATCCGTTGGAGTCTTTTTCTCAAAAGGACTTCACCTTCATTGGCGTTGAGAGTTCCCTAATGTACCACCCTTGGTATAAGGGGAGGTATTACTTACAACCCTTCTCTAGCTCTACGTCGTTTGGTTTTGCCCAAGAGATGGTCCACATGATATGCTTCTCCAAGATGTTGTGTTCGATTACAATCACGATCTCCGATTACCGATTTAAGGTTTATACATGCTTGGGGCATGGTAAAGAAGACCGATACCAAGACTTTGGGGCACCAACTCCATTCCTTGGGAACCTTACCTCAAATGGGTGCGAGCTCGAGCTCAAAACCTCATGATGCCATTCACTGCTTTACCAAGAATTATGGAACTGTTGCTATAGGTGACGTGCCCTATGTTGTTCTCCATCCTGACATGCCTACTGATTTTGAAGACTTGAAGAGATCCTGGATTCAACTCAAAGAAGAAAGGGATACCTTTGAAGCTCAGTGTTACGCAAGCGAGAAGAAAGTGTTAGAGTTGACAAAGCTACTTCACGAAGAGAGAAACATCAATGCCTACATCGGCACCAAGAGGAAGCGCCCGTGGGAGACTTAGAGCTTTAGGATGTTTATGTTTTCTTTTATTGTTTTGAACTATCTCTTGTACTTAAAAAGAAAAAAGAATAATAAAAAGAGTACTAATAAATGTTTGTTTTTGCTTGTTTAACAAATTTAAATCTCTAAGGTCCTTGAAAACATTGCATTGCATTCGCATAAACATCATAGCATAGCATAACATTGCATCACGGTACATTGGAGATTGGTTTTCTCATTTGCTCGCTATTTATTTTAGCGTAAATGGCTCTTGAACAGATGTCAAAGATCTCCGGGCTCGAATGCTCTTCAAGATGTTCACCAACTTGGTCCAAGGCCGAAGATCTGAAAAAGCTCATCAAGAAGAAGAAGGTTGTTGGTCTCCTCAATATGGGTAGACGTTTCAAAGGAGGTCCCAAAGTGGTCACTGATCGAGCTCTCAAGGAAGTGTCCATACCGAGGGAGTACCAAGGGTGATGAAGGTGATCGTGAGCCAAAGGAGGAGGAGGACCACTGATTATAGCCAACACTGATGAAGATGACAAGTACAAACAACTCGAAGACCGTCGAATGCTGTGGAAAACACAAGATGTCCGGGTTGAATTTCGATGATCCGAGTCTTGTTCTGGTGTTGTGATTCCTCCCAAATTCAAAGTTCCTACTTTTGCCAAGTATGATGGCATGTCTTGCCCTAGCGCATTTGAAGTCCTATGTCCGTAAGATCAATCCCACATCGATGATGAAAGTTGTGGATGCACTATTTTCAAGAGAGTTTGTCCGAACCGCTTGGAATGGTACTATCGACCAGAATGACCGTATCCGTACTTGGAGTGATTTGGGCGATGCTTTCTCTGACATGAGTACAATGTGAATTGACACCCACTCGCATGCAACTACAAAGCATGTCTATGGGTCGTGACGAAGTTCAAGGAGGTGTGTATTTGGGGACAGCTCCGATCTTCCTTTCAAACCGACAAGATCGGTTTAGGCTTCATCAATCGGAAGATGATACGCCGCGAGCGTCGCCAACTTCCTTTCATCGCGGAGTGGAATCCATGCTATAGAAGCGGCGACAGCGACTTCGACATCGCAAGTGGATCTTCTCAACTCCAAATCATGGGCTCAAGAATTGGAAGACCAAGACGCTACACCAATCTCCTTTAGTCGGGAGTAATTACTCTTGTTTTGATTTGCTTTTATTTCTTTATGTTTTGAACAATAAACTTTGAAAGCCTAGTGCCTTGCGGGGCATCATGGCTCGTTCAGGGTTATTATCATTGTTTGCGTATTTTCATTCAATAAATCATTGGACTTTTGCATTCAATTGTTTGTTTCTTTCTTTACTTTATCACCCTTCAAAAGGCTATGTGTCTTCACACACCCTCGTTATACACTTCAGAATCACTCCGAATCTAATAATAAATGCTAGTGCTAAATATGACGATAATCCGATCTACCAAGCCGAAGACGAAAGTGAGGAAGATTGTGAAGTGCCAGGAGAACTTGCGGATGCGCTACAGAAGAAGCAGTTATACCATGAAGAGCCGATTGAGGTTGTGAATTTGGTCACGAAGGCAAAAAGATCAAGATAGGAGCGGGTCTTGAGAAGTGTTAAAGAAAGGTTGGTTCGGATGCTACAGACTATATTGAGGTTTTGCTTGGTCATACGAAGACATGCCTGGTTTGGACATTGATATTGTGGTACATTGCCACAACAAAGGGTTTTCTCCCTGAAATGAAGGTTCGCCGTGACGCGTCCGAGATGTCGAGAAAATCAAAGCCGGTTATGAAGCGCTCAATGCGGTTTCTTAGTCACTTATCATCACGATGGGTTCAATGTGGTGCCCGTACAAGAAGGATGGCAAGGTACGATGTGTGTGGATTACGAGATCAACAAAGCGAGTCCGAAAGACGATTTTCCACTTCCTCATATTGATGTTCTGTTGACAACACCGCTCCATAAGTTTTCTCCTTCATGGATGGTTTCTCGGCAATCGGATCAAATGGCTCGAAGACATGGAGAAGACTACTTTTGTTACCAGTTGGGGCACTTTCTATTACAAGGTTATGCTGTTCGATCAAGAACGGCGCCACTTATCGCGTGCTATGGTGACATTATTTCATGACATGATTCATCACGAGATAGAGGTCGTCGACGACATGATAGCTCGATCACGGTCAAGAAGAACATCTTGATCATTTGCGAAACTATTTGGAGTTAAGTACTGATCGAGACTTAATCAACAAGTGCACCTTTGAGTCGATCCGAAAACTCCTAGGGTTTGTAGTCATGGAAGAGGTATTGAGTTGATCCCCAAGGTTAAAGCTATTCAAGAAATGCCGCCCCGCAGAGAAGGAAGTCGAGGTTTCTTGGCCGATTGAACTACATTGCAGTTCATTGCACATTTAACCGCTACTTGTGAGCCAATCTTCGTTACTTAAGAAAGATCAAGTAGTAGAATGGAACGACGATTGCGGATCGCTTTTGACAAAATCAAGGAGTACCAGAATCCTCCTATTCGATGCCACTTGAAGGAAGACCTCTTATCATACTGTATGTTAGAGAACTCAATGGGATGTGTGTTGGGGCAACATGACGAGTCGGTCGAAAAGAGCATGCAATATACTACCTTAGCAAAAGTTTACCGACCGTGAAACAAGATACTGCAATCGAGAAAACTTGCAACGCTTTGGCTTCTCGCTAAGAAAGATATGTTGACTCATACCTTGTTGATTTCTAAGATGGATCCAATAAAATACATCTTTGAGAAACCGCTCTCTCTAAGAATAGCAAGATGGCAAATGATCTTGACCGAGTATGACATCCAGACACTTCTCGTAAAGCGATCAAAGGAAGTGTGTAGCGATCATTTGGCTCATCGTCAGTAGATGACTATCACCATGCGATTCAATTTCGCACGAAGATGTTTTACTAGTTACATTGGAAGAACGTGCCCGACGAAGGACTGAACAAGGATCCCGATGGACTATGGTCTTTGATGGAGCCTCGAACGCACTTGGCAATGGCATTGGCGCCATCATTACATCCTAGCGGACACACGCCTTTCACCGCCAGATTATGTTTCAGCTTGCACAACAACATGGCGAGTCTGAAGCGTGCATCATGGGTATCAAAGTGCTATTGACTTAAGAATCAAGTTCTTACAAGTGTATGGAGACTCCTTTAGTGATCACGGATAAGAGAGTGGGATCTGAAGCATCCGAATCTCATTCCATATCGAGAGCATATTCGAGTTTGATTCCTACTTGAAGAGATTACTTTGATCATATTCCACGAGAAGAGAATCGGTTGGCGAGCGCATTGGCTACTATGTCGTCTATGTTCAAGGTTAGATGGGACAACGAGGCTCCCGGATCATCATTGAGAAGTTCGACGAACAGATTGTTGTGAGCTTGACGTGAAGAGAAACCTTGGTACTATGACGAAGAGGTATCTTGAGACTCAGAATATCCGCAGGGGCATCTGTCAATGATAAGAAGTTCATGAGAAGATTGCATCCAAATTCTTTCTCAAAGAACATCTTATACAAGCAACCACGACTTGCTTGCCATCTACTGTAGACCGTAAAACCGCAATGCGATCATGGAAGAGTTACACGAAGGCGATTTGGTACCCACTCCAAAGGGACACACCATGGCTAAGAAGATTTTGAGAACAGTTACCTTGGTCCACCATGGAAGCGATTGTCACCTTATGCTCGATCTTGTCACAAGTGCGGTTATGCCGACAAAGTACACGTACCTCCGCACCTCAGAATGTTTTAACTTCTCCGTGGCCTTTTGCAATGTGGGCATTGACATGATTGGAGAAAATGCCCACACTTCCAATGGACATCGCTTCATCCTTGCAATAGATTATTTCACCAAGTGGGTAGAAGCGGCCTCGTATGCATCTGTTACCAAGAATGTAGTGGCTCGATTCATCAAGCATAATCTTATCTGTCGGTATGGCACTCCTGAAAGGATTATCACAGATAACGGTTCCAATCTCAACAATAAGATGATCACCGAACTCTGCACGCAGTTCAAGATCAAGCATCACAATTCATCTCCTTATCGGCCTAAGATGAATGGCGCAGTGGAAGCCGCCAATAAGAACATTAAGAAGATTATACAGAAGATGACAGTGACTTACAAAGATTGGCATGAGATGTTACCATTTGCTCTTCATGGTTATCGACTTCCAGACGAACATCAACAAACCCCTTCTCTTGTATACGGTATGGAAGGCCTTACCCATCGAGGTTCGGATACCCTCAACCGTAGTCCTCCAGAGGCAGAGTTAGCGAAGACGATCGGGTCGCACTGCCTTGACCAGATTAACTTGATCGATGAGAACGACCAAGGCCCATCCGCCACGGATGATTTATCGAAACGAATGATCGAGCATTTAATAAGAAGGTCAAACAACCGAGTCTACCAAGTCGGTGATCTAGTAGTCAAGCGCATCATTCTTCCACAAGGTGATCCCGAGGGCAAATGGACTCCCACTCACGAGGGACCTTCCGCGGAGCTATGATACTTAGCACCATGGATGATGAAGACTTCCCACACCTGTGAGCGGACATAGTCAAAAATACTACGCATAAAAGAGACCGCTAGGTCGATCGCCTAGGCAAAATAAGGCATCTCGCGAACCAAAAGGTTCGGGCAAAAGTTAAGGATATATACAAAACATGTACACGCAAGTCGAAACACGAAAAGCGGCAAAAAAAGGGTATCGTAGATGAAAACCCGAAGGGCGGTCTAGGCAAAGTTAGATTCAAGCGACGATATGTCTCTTCAAATCACCTACTTCCGGACTACTATCGAGATTCAAGATTCAAATGGCGAAGTCACTCACTTTCTCGTGACAAGGAGATGAGATAGTTGAAATATATGAGTACTAGCATAGTTGGAACTTAACGAGATTGTTTAGCAGCTTTTACCTTTCTTGTGTACAAACTACTTGGCCATACGCCATCTTTCAAATAAACGCAAATTCTTTCTCTTTACAATTCTTGTTGTTGCGTTTGCAATAAGTCCAACGCTTGCTTTGAATGATTATATGCATTTGACAATAAGAATCTATTAAACATGCAAAAGTGAACATACAAAAGTACTTACTACAGTTCCGTGAATTGAGATGACGACGAAAGTCACCAAATAGTCCCCACAGAGCATGATCCCACAAAGGTGTCACTCACAACACACCTTCCCAGATACATCGATCCCAAGCAATAACACTTCATCTCCAGTCAAGGTATTCATCTCCGCGGTTATCTCTCATTCCCTTTCCCCGGCAGATATCGGACTCGAGACTTGGTCGAGATAGTGCATCGGAGGAAACTACACCTCATCCCGGCCAAAGATTACAACGGGTTCCCGACTCTTCTAACCTGGTCTCAACAACCATCATATTCTCAGTGAGATCTACCTCGGAATCCCAGAGAGCGCCTCCTAAATTTCCTCAACATCTACATACAAGGTCCCCAACGGATCGCCTCCAGATTCTCCTCGGCAGGTATCGAGATCTCCAACGAGCCTCTCAAATCTCTACCTTCCTCAACAATATCTAGGCCCAAGACCTGGTCGATAGTGCATCGGAGGAATCAGGATATCTTTCTTCTCCTTCAAAGCGGGTTCTCACCTACACAACCCAGCTAAGTCGAAATCTTCAAATGTAATATCCGATCTTCTTCAAGATGGATATGTTTTGAAATATCACAACATCAACATTCATACATTACTCATAAAGTCATAATTTATGCATATGTCATTCATATACACCATCATGCATCATACTTTGCATAAAACTAACAAATATTCTATCAAAGTTTCTTGTTTTCTCCAAAACAAAATACCACTCGACGCAACAGTCCAGATTAAGCCCGAATCGACGGGAAAACTATCTGAAGACCGCCCTTGGTTGTCCTCCGACGACGGGTCCAGATTAAGCCCCAACCGACGGAAAACTATCGAAGACCACCTCCGGTTATCCTCCGATGGAGCAATGGATCAACACGATGCACAACAGAAGCTATCCATTCTTGCCAACTACAATCTCCCTCGAGTAATCAACACGAAGATTTATTGACCTCCTCCTATTATCAACAAAGAACTACAGAGTCAGCGTCGACTCGCTTGCCTTGATGGCATCTTAAGCCCATCTCCGACTACTTGTCAACAACTTCGCTTTCGCAGTCGCATATATGGTTAAAAATCAACAGACCAATAACTTCATTCAAAGTGAACACGAAGTCTAATCGACTCCCCTGATGGCATCTTAAGCCCATCTCCATGCTCCTTCCAAAGCGTCTACGAGCCAGTGACGGCTCACTCCCAAAGATCGATCTTTCCGATGGCATCTTAAGCCCATCTCCGCAATTCTCCTATCAACAATCTCGAGTCTAGCGTGACGACTCATTCACCAACTCCTCCAAAGCGGCATCTGAAGTCTGTTCCGCATCATCACCAACCGCGGTGCTTTTTGTGTACTCGAGTGTTCAATCATCTTCTACCTCCGTGTCACGAAAGACAAGCATGTCAATCTAACCCTCCGACAAGAAGATTGAACAGGGCAGCTGTCATACCCCAAAATTTGCCCTCCATCTATTCAAGAGATTTCATACACCCTTACTCAAGGATTCCTCAAGAGTCGATCGACAAACTCTCTCCTAGACAATCAACCCAAACTAGGTTTGGTATCTCTCAAGTCAAGATGGATTTCCAACATCTCCAATGGCCTTCATGCCTCCTCATATGCTTCAAAGATTCTCCATGTCAAGTTTCAAGCCTCACAAGTCAAGTTTCCTCAGAAATGCTCGATGGTTGAAAATTAGTTGTATTGGACAAAAGTCAATGTGGTCAACATACAGTCAAACTTCATAATTTTTGGTCAACATCCTCATTTTGAAGTTACATTCATCATTTGATCAAGGGTTGATCATGATTCATCAAGAAAACTCAAGATTTGCTCAAAAGTCAAACTTTCTAAATTAGGGTTTCTAGTGAAAAGTCAATCGAACTTTGACCGATCATAACTCTCATACTTTCTCGAAATTTTCCCACCAAAGCTCATTTTGAAGGAAATTCAATTCTCTACAACTTCATGTCTCACAAGAATGTCCAAAAAATGCTTCATTTGAGAGGTATAGCTCAAAACATTACAGGTCATTTTCAAACTCAACAAAAAGTCAACTTTTTGTTTTGAAGATATATTGAGCATGGTAACTCCAATTTAGATGAGACCAAAGACATTGTTTAGAGGACTCTTATAGCTATCCAAAAAGTCCAAGAATACTCAAAAATGTGGAAAATTGAGCAAGATACACCATTCAGAAGTTGGGCAATTTTGGACAACTGCACAAAAGGACATTTTGGTCAAATTGCAAAATTTTCCAAATGGGCCTATAATCTTTTGATCCAAACTTGTTCATGACAATATTCTTGACCCATAAATGCTTGGCATTGGTGATTTTCTATTTTCATGATTTATATTTGAATTTTATAACATTTAATTCAAAAATAAATTATGTAAAAAATGAAAATTAAGTTTCTTTTTCAAATAAGTTGGATTTATATCTTTCTTAATGTCCAAGAAAGCCCACCAATTGCCAAATTGTGACTCATGCACATGGAAAGAAAAATCAAGTTTTAAAGGAAATTTGATTTTATTTATTGAAAATATTTGCACATTCAATTTCCAATCTTTTTTCCTTGTTTTTTCTCTTCCAATCTCATCTATAAATTGCCAGCATTGTGTACAAACCAGAGGACGAAAACCCTAATCCTTAAAGCTACCCAAAACTTTGGCAAAATTTTTCAAGAATCCAAAAATTTGAATTTTTGTTTTCAGCAAGTTTCATGCTGATTTAACCATCCAATCCTCTTCCTGAGGTCTCGAGGATCGATCCAATCTCACCAAGCCCGTAATCGCTTGGAACTCGATCTGACTTACCGGTTTGGTAATTTCTTTGAATTCGATTTTCTGATTTCATGCACTATTAATTGCTTTTGGCTGTTTGTATGTGTTCAGGATGATGATTAGACCATGAATGATGCATCTCATGCAAGCATACACGTAGAAATCATTGATTGCCATTGTTAGGCATTTCAAGTCGTTCGATCGAGCCGCTTATACAAGCATTTTAGGGCAAACGAATATCACCATTGGATTGAAGGTCCGATTAGGGGGTAAGGTACCATGGGGCTTTTATTTTGCTTATTTTTGAGTTTGCAGGTTTGTCTCGTCGGAGAAGACGACCGAGCTAGGGCTCCGTCGTTGACTGGGGCTAAGACCGAGGTGGCGTGGCATGATGGCTTGTTTCGATTCGCTTGTTCCGCCGATCGGGATCCACGCAGCGACTCGATTTCAAACCTCTCCTGGTCATCACTCAAAAACAATTGGTTTTGTTTTTCCTAACATCAAATGCCAAGTGTCCCGATGGTTAAAGCGGTCATCGGTGTAGATACCCTCGGGGTCACGAGTTCGATCCACCTGGGCTGGTTTTGCTATTTTCTTCACAAACTCATATTTTCTAACTATTTTCTATTTTCTAATTTATTTAATATTTTGCATCCTATTTTAATTCTTTTCATATTTTACTTTTGCATTAAAAATTCACCAAAACACTTATTCTTTTTGCATTTACATTCTAAAATGTTTATTTAATTTAATAAATTTAAAAATATAATTTTGCATGCATATTTATTTTATTTATAATTTAGCATTTAATTCACTTTTAATTGCATTTTAATTACTAAATCTTTTCCAAAATCCCAAAAAATATTGTAGCTTATTTATCTTATTTCCAGCCTATATTAATTTTCTCATATTAAAACTTGCATTTTTCTAACATTTTCTCTTATTTCGATTTCATTATATTTTCCGATTTCTCGTTTGTTTCATGTTAATCCGATTCATTTATTCTTCCGCTTTTATCTCTTTTTTTCAATAATGTAATTGCATATGGGATGTAATAGTTTTAATTAGGATTTTATTTTTCCGCATTTTAAATTATGTATCTGCCCCAAAGCCATGTAATAGTAGGTTTACTTCCGCACATTTACTTTCCGCACCTTTACCTTCCGCATTTTACTTTCCACCCTATAAATTGCTAGTAATTAGGCGTGTATGGCAAGATAACAATGAACATAGCCCACTAATTTTCAAGATAAAATAACCTAAAAACACACTTCTTTCACACGCACGCTTTAGGGTATTCTCTCGATGCCTTTCGAATTCAAAATGGTCATGTCCCTCGAATGTAGTGGTATTCTAGCACCGCTGCCTTCCAAACAAATCATCATAGTCCCTTCGATACAAAGATCATAAGACCCACGATGTCGCCTCCGAATACATGATCTTGACCTCGATTGTCGCCTACGAAAAATGATGATAGTCCTTCGAATGTGCTAGGATACTTCCTACAGTTTTCTATGACCATCCGATGTCCCCTTGAATGTCCCGCTTACATCCAACGAATGGAGCTACCTACTAACTAATGGTATGGCTAGCGCTATTCTAAAGGAATGTAGAAGTACAACAAAACGACCATTCGGGTGGGTAAATAAGTCTTTTAGTTGCTCGCCTATCAAATGCTTTCACACCACACACTTTTTTTCAAAGTTCAAATTCTTTTCAAAACAAAACATTTCCGAACACTTTGTATACACTCCTACATGAGTCATTACAAAGTCAAAGCGAAATGCCTTTTCAAAACATTTTGTCAAACACGTAAAGCAATTTTAAAGTGATCTAGAGCAACTAAGAGCCTGTAGATAACTACGGATGGAAAGGTGCTAATACCTTCCCTTTTCATAACCATTCTCGAACTCGTAATCTAACGAAGGTCTTTTTCTTACTTTTACCTTCCCTTAATTGGATAAAATAAAAGTCGGTGGCGACTCTTGCTATCCGCACATTTGGATACAAAAATCCTACAAAGTCAGTTCACCGTATTACACTCCCACGTAGCGCTTCATTTAACGTCGCATGGCTCGACGGGTCATCCCCTTACGGGGGGTACTTTCTCTTCCACACCTTGGTGCTTGTACCTTCCGCAGCCCAAAATTCAACCCCCTCAAGAGCCCGAACCACTGCGTGATTCACGTTACTTCTAGCTTTCATCTTCTCACCTTTGTCTACCTTCTTCTTTCCCTGCTTGGCTTGACTGAACTTAGGAACTTTAATTGATGCCACCTGAGAGATTCTTCCTGAGACTTCTTCAGGGAGTGAACTTGAAATTTTGCTCTCTCCCTCAATTTTGACCAGACCAACAGAAAATTTATTATTTCCACCTGCACCTTGTTCCTGGACCTCAAACACCTTCATGGTTATCTCCTCTTCAAAATACTTTAGCGTTAGATGACCTGTCTCAATATCAAAATTACACCTGCTAGTCAATAAAAAGGGTCGACCAAGAATGATCGGAGTCTCTTCATCTTCAGGTATGTCCATGATCTGGAAATCCACTGGAAAAGCAAATTCTTCAATCTCTACCAACACATCTTCAGCTATCCCATAAGACTTCTTGATAGTGTGATCAACAAATTTTAATTTTGTTCCACTCCCGCTTATCTTTTCAATGCCAAGCCTCTTGAAAATTGATAATGGCATTAAACTCACACTAGAGCCAGAATCAATTAGAACCTTTTCGAAAGTTCTATCTTTTATGGTGCATGGTATTGCCACCGTCCAGGATCCTTCTACTTGACAGGTATTTTTCTCTCGGGTGCGATTGCACATAACTTCTCATCAACGGCACTGCTTATCATCTATTCGCTTCTTTTTGATAGGATCTCCTTCATGAATTTTTGGTACAAAGGCATCTTCTCGAGTGCTTCAAATAACGGTATGTTGATCTCTAGAACAATTTGGCAAATTTATCAAACTCTTTCTTTGTGTCCTTCTTTGCCACTCATGAGGATATGGAAGCCTAATCATGTGTTTACTCTTTCCTTCACCTGGCTTCGCAGGAAGCCTCTTCTTCCTTTTTCCCTTGTTCTCTCTCACTTAATTCCACTTCTATAAGTTCATCATCAACTTTACCTCATCTTCTTTCTTTGGCAACATTTCCACTCCTTGTTGTGACAAGATTCACATTCTCATGGTTCTTCGACCGCCTGCTTGCATTGCTACTTGTTGCACAATTTTCCCATTTGAACTTCCAAATTTTTAATTGCAGCCGTGGTGTTCCTGTGATTGCTTTGTGTTTCTTCTTGGAAGTGTGGTAGCCATCTTTTCAAAGGCCACTTCCCACTCGCCTTTCCGAGGAGCTTGTTGTTGCTGATCTTTCCAAGCAAAGTTCGATGATTCTTCCACCTGTGGTTATAGGTGTTAGAATATGGATTATTTGCCTCAAGAATTTTATCTCCTCAATTTGTTTCGGAGTTGCAAGACAGTAGTCATGTGTGGTCCACTACAAATGTCACACACCACATTTTTAACTCGTATACACCGTTGAGTTCCCATATTCATAGCTTTAAGCTTTTCTCCACTGAGCTATCGCCTCTTCGATTTTGAGTTGTTTATTCACTCCAACTTTAGATCAATCACTCCCTCTGGTTTGCTTGCAGCCCCATATAATTCCGATGCTCATTTGCGCTATAGCTCAATAATCTTCTTGATACCGTATCGCTGAGAAGTGGATGAGCCACCAGCTGCCGTGTCAATGAGTTGCTTCGCTTTGATTCTCGCACCATTCACAAACATCTCAGATCCGCTCAGTCCGATCCAAGTTATGAGTAGGGCATGCCACCAAGAGTCTTTTAAATTCTTAAAAGAGTCTCCTAATGATTCACCCTCCTTTTGCTTGAAATTCAAGATCTCATATCTTTTCCTCATGAACACGGATGTCGAAAATACTCATTGAGGAATGTTGTTTCCATATCTTCCCAAGATGTAATGCTACTCTTGAAGAGAATAACCACTCCTCTACTTCATCCGCCAAGGTGAACGGAAACATTCGCAACTTTTTCTGCTCTTCAAGCAGCCCATCTATCTTAGAGTGGTGCTCATAGTCGAAATCGTTGCAAATGCTTGTTAGCATCTTCATTAACCCTTCCAAAAGGATCTCTTCTCCAATCGAGTGATGGTGCTCGGGTGGAGTTGAAAGTTAGAACATTCACCGTTGGTTGACAATGGTTAGTCTTCCTCCTGCATTTGTCCTCCATAATCCCCTAGCAATCTCTTGAGGTGGATTCATTGGTTCGCCTTCGACTCGAGTCGGAGTGTGTTGAATTCCTATCTTCTTCCTCGCCAGTCTTGCTTGTTTTTGCTTACCGAGCCAAGGGTTCTCTCTATTTCACACAAAGATATTCTCACGAGGTCCGACCTGCATACAAATATTAGACACGATATTAGTTCTAATACAATGTAAAAGAAAATAAATAAACAATGAAAAGAAAAATTTTAATTGCAGCAATAAAATTTCAAACAAATTAAGAGTAAATCAAGATTTTAGCAGTCCCCGCACCGCTAAAACTTGATCGAAAAATAGCAAGTGTACTATTTTCACCGATGTAGTTATAATGAGTTTCCAAGTATCAATCTCGAGGACCCGTGGTAAATACTTATTCGTTTTAATTCAATTGAACAAAAACAATGGTTTGGTTGATTTTAAAAGTTTCAATTACGCTTGTAACAAGTGATGACCGATGAAATATATTGAGAATGATGCTAGGTGAGTGGTTGATTTAACAAAACTACGACCGAATCCAGATTTCATTGCATATGAAAACTATCAATTACCTATCTCTAGATTGTTCTTCCTTAAGTCCTTAATGAAGACACTATTAAAACCCTAATCCTTATTCAAATGTCCATTCAACTCTTAGTTTTAACCATAACGATATCGAGAATTTAAGTGATTAAAAAGAGTTCTTAGTCCTAGGTGAGACTCCTAATAACCTAATTGTGTAGAAACCCTAACAATCACAGTCCTGCCAATTGTTAGTCATAAGTATACATGTATTTGTCCGATACATAATCATAAGAACACCACACAATTAAATTGAAATAGATAAACATATGCTAAGGAAATCAAGAATAAAATTCATGCAATCATCAAACCAGACCACCCCTAGCATTGGGGTTTTAGCCTCATAATATTAGAAGAAACAACAAATAAGAGTTAAACATTACAAAGAATGATGATGACTTTGATCTTCAATGGTGGCTGCCCTTGAATCTCGCGCCTCCGACCTCTTTGTCGCCTCCTCCTCCTGATATTTTTCCTAATTTCAAAAGTGTCCTCTCGTTTTCCCAAAACCTAATTCTAATAGTCTCAGCCACATCCCAATGTTAGCCAAAGTCCAAAATACCCTTACTGACAAAGGAAAGATCCAAAACTCAAAAATAAAGTTTTCCTCACGCGTCCATCAACACGGGCCGTGTTGATTAACACGGGTGCCCGTGTTGGTCTCTAAATCAAGAAATGCCCAGTGCCATTCAACACGGGTCGGTTGATTAACACGGGTGCCCGTGTTGATCCACCGACTTGTGCGCTTTGCGCCCACTTGCTTTTCAACACGGGTCGTTGTTGCTCACACGGTGCCCGTGTTGATTCCTCCGTAGCCTCTAATATTCGATTTTTGCACTTTTGTCCCGATTTGTTCTGCTTTCACTCTTCTATCCCTGAAAACACTTAAACACATAACCAAAGCGTAAAATGCGATAAAAAGACATATAACACTAGAAAAATAAAAGAAACGATAACGAAACTCAATGCTAAATAACTGTGTAAAAACCACCGATCAACAACCAGGGCGGTCGTTCAGATAGTTTTCCCGTCGAGATTCAGGGCTTAATCCTGGACCAGCTGTCGGAGGACAACTAGGGGCGGTCTTTTAGATAGTTTTCGTTTAGATTCGGGCTTAACTCGGACCTGCTTGCATCGGTGACTTTCACTGCTTTGGAAAAACAAGAGAAACTTTGATAGAACATTCGTTAGTCTTATGCAAAATATGATGCATGACAATGTATATGAATGACATATGCGTGAATTATGACTTTATGAGTAATGTATGAATGATAGATGTTGTGGTATTTCAAAACATATCCATCTTGAAGAAGATGCGGATGTTCTCGCTTGAGGATTTCGACTGTTTGAGGATGAAGATCCCGAGAAGAAAGATAGCTTTGATTCCTCCTGCACCATCCGACCAAGTTTCGTGCCTAGATATTGTCGAGGAAGGTAGAGATTGAGAAGCCGTTGTTGAGATCTCTATATAGACCTCACTGGGAGAGTCGGGAGGAAGTCCCAGATTTTCCATGTAGACCCGTTGGGAAAAATTAAGAGGCGCCACCGGGATTTTGAGTGTAGATCTCACTGGAGAGCGTTTGATGGTTGCCGGAGACCAGTCAGGCCTGGAATCTCCGACTAGGGAATAGAAGATGTAAATTTTCTCCTCGCACTATCTGACCAAGTTTCAAGTCCGGATACCGGCTGGAAAAGGGAATTGTTGGGAGATATTCCACGATGATAAATACTTGGGATGAAGTTTTACCGCTGATCGATGTGACATTGCTCGCTTGAGTGGAATCACTGCTCGGGACTAACGATACCCGCTGGGGAAGGTTTGCTGTGAGTGACGCTGGGGATTCTGCCTGTGGGGAAACGACTGTGACTTTCGCTGCCATCTCGATTCCTAGAGCCCGTAGTAATTACTTTTGTATGTCCACTTTTCGCATGTTTGTGAAGAGATTCTTATTGTCAAATGCATATAATCATTCAAAGCAAACGTTGGACTTATTGCAAACAACAATAGTGAAAGAAAGAATTTGTATTCATTTGAAATGTGGCATATGGCCAAGTAGTTTGTACACAAGAAAGGTAAAAAGCTATGCGGAAACAATCTCGTTAAGTTCCAACTATGCTAGTACTCATATATTTCAACTATCTCATCTCCTTGCTGTTAGTAGAAAGTGAGTGAATTGATCTTCGCCATTTGAATCTTGAATGCTGATAGTAGTCTGGAAGTAGGTGATCTGGAAGAGACATAGTCGTACGCTTAAATCCCTAACTTTGCCTAGACCGCCTTTTCGGTTTTCACCACCGATACCTTTTGCCCAAGCCGCCTTTTCGTGTTTTCGACTTGCCGGTGTACATGTTTTGTATATATCCTTAACTTTTGCCCGAACCCTTTGGTTCGCCAGAAGCCCTTATTTTACCTAGGTCACGACCTAGCGGGTCTCTTCATGCGTAGTATTTTGACTATGTCTCCATTCACAAGGTGTGGAAGTCTTCACCATCCATGGTGCTAAGTATCATAGTCACCGGAAAATACTGTCTTGACTACAAACGGTCCCTCGAGGTGGGAGTCCATTTTCCCTCGATCACCTTGTGGCAGAATGATGCGCTTGACTACTAGATCACCGACTTGGTAGACCCTATGTTTGACCTTCTTGTTAAATGCTCGATCATTCGCTTCGATAGATCTGTCTATGGCAGATGGATGCGAGTCGCTTCTCATCAATCAAGCTAATTTGGTCAAGGCGAGTCTAGATCCAATCGCCTTTCCTAACTCTGCGCTCTGAGGACTCGTTGAGGGTATCTCGAACTGATGGTAAGACTCGCCCATACCGTATACAAGAGAGAAGGGTTGCCTGCTGATGTTCGTACAGAAAAGCGATAACCATGAAGAGCCTATGGTAACATCTCATGCCAATCCTTGTAAGTTACTGTCATTTTTTGTATAATCTTCTTGATATTCTTATTGGCGGCTTCCACTGCGCCATTCATCTTAGGCCGATATGGAGAAGAATTGTGATGCTTGATTTTGAACTGCGTGCAGAGTTCAGTGATCATCTTGTTGTTGAGATTGGAACCGTTATCTGTGATAATCCTTTCAGGAGTGCCATATCGACAGATAAGATTATGTTTGATGAAACGAGCCACTACGTTCTTGGTAACAGATGCGAACGAGGCTGCTTCTACCCACTTGGTGAAATAATCAATTGCTACAAGGATGAAACGATGTCCATTGGAAGCGGTGGGCTTGATTTCTCCGATCATGTCAATGCCCCACATTGCAAAAGGCCAAGGAGAAGTTAAAACATTCAGAGGTACTGGAGGTACGTGTACTTTGTCTGCGTAGATCTGGCACTTGTGACAAGATCGAGCGTAGCGGTGACAATCAGCTTCCATGGTGGACCAATAGTAACCTGTTCTCAAGATCTTCTTAGCCATTGTATGTCCACTGGAGTGGGTACCAAATGAACATAGATGACATAGTAGCTAATGCGTCTGCCAACTGATTCTCTTCTCGCGGAATGTGATTGAAAGTGATCTCTTCGAAGTAGGGGGTCAAACTCAAAACATGCTCTCGATATGGAATGAGATTCGGATGCTTCGTATCCCACTCGCCCTTAATCTAACTGATCACTAGAGCTGAGTCTCCATACACTTGCAAGAACTTGATCCTTAGGTCAATAGCAGCTTTAATGCCCATGATGCACGCTTCGTATTCGGCCATGTTGTTCGTGCAACTGAAACATAATCTGGCGGTGAAAGGCGTGTGTCCACCTGTAGGAGATGTAATGATGGTGCCAATGCCATTGCCAAGTGCGTTTGAGGCTCCATCAAAGACCATGGTCCATCGGGATCCTTGTTCAGGTCCTTCGTCTGGGCCTCGTTCTTCGCAATCGGACTAGTAAAACATATTCGTTCGAAATTAACCGCATAGACTAATAGTCTACGGCTTGATGAGCCAAATGATGGCTACTACACTTCCTTTGATCTCTTTCTGAGAAGTGTATCGATGTCATATTCGTCGTGATCATCGCCATCTTGCTATTCTTCCCGAGAGAGCTGTTTCATATATGTATTTTATCGGATCCATCTTGGAAATCAACAAAGTGAGTCAACATACTGTCTTAGTGGCGAGCAGCCCGCCAAAGCGTTGTGAAGTTTTCTCGAATTGGAGTATCTTGTTTCGCCAATGGTAAACGCTTTGCTAAGGTAGTATATTGCATGCTCTTTTCACTGCACTCATCATGTTGCCCAACACACACCCCATTGAGTTCTCTAGCATTGCTAAGTACATGATAAGAGGTCTTCCTTTGGCGGTGCATCGGATAGGAGGATTTTGTAGGTACTCCTTGATTTTGTCAAAAGCGATCCGCAATCGCTGCTCCATTCTACCACTTGATCTTTCTTCAAGAATTGAAAATTGGCTCACAAGTAGCGGTTAGGTGTGCAATGAATCGCAATGTAATTCAATCGCCCAAGAAACCTCTGACTTCCTTCTCGTACGGGAGTCGGCATCTCTTGAATAGCTTTAACCTTGCGGGATCAACTTCAATACCTTCCATCGACAACAAAACCTAGGAGTTTTCCGATCTCGACTCAAAGGTGCACTTGTTAGGATTAAGTCTCGCCTACTTCTTCAACCTATCAAACAGTTTCGCAAATGATCAAGATGTTCTTCTGTCCGGATCGAGCTATCATGTCGCCAACATAGACCTCATCTCGTGATGAATCATGTCATGAAATAATGTCACCATAGCACGCGATAAGTGACGCTCGTTCTTCAACCGAACGATAACCTTGTAGCAGAAAGTGCCCCACTGTGTAACAAAAGTAGTCTTTTCCATGTCTTCGGAGCCATTTTAACTGATTAACCTGAGAAACCATCCATGAAGGAGAAAACCTTATGCCGAGCGGTCTTGTCAACCGTAACATCAATATGGGGAAGTGGAAAATCGTCTTTCGGACTTGTTTGTTCAGATCTGTAATCACACACATTCGCATTTTGCCATCCTTCTTAGGTACAGTAGCACATTTGCAACCCATTGTGGATAGGAAGTAACAGCTAAGAAACCGGCGTTGAACTGCTTCATAACTTCGGCTTTGATTTTCTCGCATATCCGGACACGCGACGAACCTTCTGTTTCACCGAGAAAACCTTCTTTGTTGGCAATCGTGTACCACAATATCAATGTCTAAACCCGCATGTCTTGATGACCAAGCAAAAACCTCAATATAGTCTCGTAGCATCTAAACCAACCTTTCTTTAACACCTGCTCTCAAGACCCGCCTATCTTGATCTCTTTTCTGCCTTCATCAGCACTGTATTCACAACCTCAACTCTCTGTGGTAGTATAACTCGCTATTCTTTAGTAGTCCGACAGTTCTCCTGGCACTTCACAATCTTCCTCACTTTCGCCTTCGCTTGGTAGATCGGATTATCGTCATATTTAGCAATAGTATATGTTATTAACTAGATTGAGTGATTCTGCGATGTATCACGTGGGTGTGTAAGAAACACATAGCTTTTGAAGGGGTGATAAAGTAAGAAAGAAACAAACAATTGAATGCAAAAGTCCAACAATTTATTGAATGAAAATACGAACAACAGATAATAACCCCTAAACGAGCCATTATGCCCCGGGCAAGGCACTACGCTTTCAAAGTTTAATGTTCAAAACATAAAGAAATACGAAAAGCAAAACAAAATAAGAGCAATTACTCCCGACTAAAGAAGATTGGTATGACGTCTTCGCCTCCAATTGCCGAGCCCATGATCCGGAGTTGGGAAGATCCACTCTGCGATGTCGAGTTGTTGTCGCTGCCTTTCATAGCATGGATTCCACTCTGGCGGATGGAAAGAAAGTTGGCCGACACGCTCGCGTATCATCTTCTCGACCCTTGATGGTGAAGCCTAAACCAGCCTTGTCTTTTGAAAGGAAGATCGAGTGACCCCAAATAGTACTACTCCTTGTTCAATAAAGCAGCTTAAGCCTTCGATGCCATTCCCATGGAACTTGCGTAACTGGAGGACAAAGAGTCAACAGCATGACTCGGGTATTGTTTCAAAAGCTTGACAGGAGTCTCAAGAATTCTCCTTCCATCTCAAGGTATCGGAATGACCGAGATGACCCATATACCTCCTCACCACATCAGAACAACCTTCACTGGTACTTCAACTAATGGGTGGTAGAGGTGACAGCGCCCAAGTATCCAAGGCGCCCAAGTAGGAAGAGTAAGTTGGACGGATGTCCATGACAAAGAAAGTAGAGTCAAAAGTCCGGAACCGACTTACGCAGTGAATGAGTTTCCAAGCACTGCTCGCTTAGAACCATCAAAAGCTCTCACAATTATATCACCGGGTCTCGAACCAACCTTGATATCAAGTCGATCAAAAGCGTTTCGAAGGATATTCGAAGCGAACCGATCCACCAAGACATGAGATAATGTAGTGCCCTTGCATTCAAGTAGATGTGCAAGGCTTTGTTGTGTTTCTTTCCGGAAGAGTTAAATCATCAGAGAAGTTTAGGCTGTTGTTGGCTAGCAATACACACTTCAAACCGGTCGTGGGTGTCTTGGCATGTGAGCATTCTTCGTAAACTTCACCAAGGCATTAGTACATGAGCTCTCAGCACAAGAGCGAAGCATGGAGATTTTGGACGGAGTCTGTCCCTAACTGCTCCACAACATTGTAGTCACTCTTCTTGATAATCTTTAATTTCTCCATTTCTTGTTTGAGGTGTCTTCAAGAATTCCTTCTGTATTCTGGCTGAGCGTGATGAGTCACCGTTCTTGGGGTGGATTGAATAGTGGAATGCGAAGCTGAGTCGCAGGTGTCTTTGGAGGAGAGATTGAGAGAAACCTTCCGTTCGGGTCACCTTACTTGATCCGGTGATGTTGTCAATGTCGGGAATGGTAGCTTCAACCGTAAGATCTTCAATGGTCGTGGGTCTTGCTTGACGCCATGATAGTAAACATCACCCATAATTCCGAGGGATAGATTTGTCGAGGAATATGGAACTGGCTTGGAGAAGTGATAATGAGAGGCGCCACTAGGCACAGGATCGCAGAGGAAACCTTATTGTGTTAACATCAAGATAATCTTCTCGGGAAATCGCCACCCCATCCGTTGCTTTAACATCTTCAATAGGAATCTTGTAGCTTGTGAACAAGGTACTTCACCATGTAATCATACTTTCCACTTGGCTGCCCCAAGGTATCCCACACGATGGTATGGCTTCATTCACATCTTCGATCTTCAACTTAGACATTTCATCACACGCTTCGACATGTGGTTTCGTAAATAGTATCTCACGGTTATCCATCATGCATCGAACACGTCTTCAACCAAGCACAACCATCGGTGTAGATGGGCACCAACGATAATTCTCGGGCATCCCGGATTGACACCGCTTGAAGCAAGTTCTTCTTAATACCATCAAAGGAATGGTCAAGTCATCTATGTGAAAACATAAGTATCATCGCCAACAGATTGGAACTCTTGTCATGATTAGGCATAGGCGCGTTGATCACATTCGAGTCTCAACAGAGGATCAAACTCAACTGCTTAGCTTCAATCATATCTTGAATCTTGTTCTTCGAGCCCAACAATCGCACTATGTCCCGGGCTATTGGAATGGTAAGCACACTTAGCATTAGGTTGTATCCTGAGAGGAAGTGTTGACGTTCGAGGAGGATCCTCAAGGTTATCGCCCTTTCAACATGTGTTGCAAGGCTTGGACAATGGCATGTTGATCTTTGTAAACCGCTCTCGTGGCGCTCGCCACGCCGCTGTCTGTCAAGGCCGATGTAGGATCGAGATCATGACCGCCCCGCTGCATTGAGCGCGGTCGGTCTTGGCTCGGCTTTTCCGACTACATACGCATTGGCTTCTTTCTTACCACCAAAGATCTCTTTGCAGATTGAAGATGACTCTACCTAAATCTTCCACTTTGATACCGCTTCATGCGTCGCTCGTCAATATTAGCTCGATGAACTGATGAAAGTTTCCAATCGATGATTGAAGAATGGGCCTGCGTTGTTCCATAAACATATCAACCAACTCCCTATTGGACAAGGGTGGTTGAACTCACCGCTAGATCTCTCCATTTCGAGCATACTTGAACTTCTCATCACGACCCATAGACATGCTTTGTAGTTGCATGCGAGTGGGTGTCAATTCAGCATTGTACCACTGCTTGTAGAAAGCATCGCTAAGTTACCCAAGTACGGATACGGTCATTCTCTAGCGATAATACCATTCCAATTGTTCTTGACAAACTCTCTTGAAAATAGTGCATCCACAACTTTCGCCATCGTGTGGGATTGATCTTCGACATAGGATTTCAAATGCATCTTCGGACAGGACGTGCCATCATACTTGGCAAAGGTTGGAACTTTGAACTTGGGAGGAATCACAACACCGTGAACAAGACTCGATCATCAAAATTCACTTGACATCTTCAGTTTTCCACAAGATTCGACGGTCTTCAAGTTGTTTGTACTTGTCATCTCTTCATCGAGTATTGGCCATTATCATAGTCTTTTTCAGGCTCATGCTGGCTGCCTTCACCATCACCCTTGTTACTTTGCTCATCCTTCGACACTTCCTTCGAGAGCTCAATTCACTAACCACTCTAGGACCACCTTCAGCATCCTGCCATGTTGAGGAGACCAACAACCTTCTTCTTTCTGTTGATGAGCTTCTTCAGATCTTTTGGCCTTGGACCAAGTGGTGAACATCTCATTAAACCGAGCATTCGAGTGAAGATCTTTGACGGATGCTCAAGAGCCATTTCGCTAAAATAAATAGCGAGAGAATGAAAACCAATCTTCAATGTACTGTGATGCAATGTTATGCTATGATATGATGTTTATGCGAATGCAATGCAATGTTTTCAAGGACCTTAGAGATTTAAATTTGTTAAACAAGCAATGAACAAACATTTATTAGCTCTCTTTATTATTCTTTTCTTTTAAGTACAAAAGATAGTTCAAACAAATAAAAGAAAACATATAAATCCTAAAGCTCTAAGTCTCCCACATGCCTCTTGTGCCGAGGTAGGCGTTGATGTCTTCCTCGTGAAGTAGCTTGGTCAACTCTAGCACTTTCTTTCACTTGCATAACACTGAGCTTCAAAGGTATTCTCTTCTTAAGTTGAATCCAGGATCTCTTCAAGTCTTCAAAATCAGAGGCATGTCGATGGAGAACAAGATAGGTACGCCACCTATAGCAATGTTCCATAATTACCGTAGAATAGCGTGAATGGCATCATGAGGTTTTGAGCTCGAGCTCGCACCCATTTGAGGTAAGGTTCCCAAGGAATGGAGTTCTGGTCCCAAAGTCTTGGTATCGCCTTCTTTACCATGCCCCAAGCTGTATGAACCTTCGCTTGAATTCGAGATCGTGATTGTAGTCGAACACAATATCTTGGAGAAGCATATCATGCGGACCATCTCTTCGAGAAAACCAAACCGACGTAGAGCTAGGAAAGGGTAAGTACCCTTGTACCAAGTAGTGGTACATTAGGGAATTCTCCACAACGTTGAATGAATGTGAAGTCCTTTAGAGAAAAGACTCCAACGGATATCTAAATGAGAGAGTGACATTAACCTTGAGACCACTTATCCTTTGTTCATTCTTCAAAATCATGGAGGAAGGTGTAAATAAACCACCGAAAGTAACGATGCAACATTTGAGAGTTCCTTGTCTTTAGTAGTACGAGTGTGAGAGAATGCGTATCTCCAAGTAAAGTAGGCACAGATTACGGTAAGAAATAACTTGATGGCGTTGACATCTATGAATTGATCCGAGTTAGGAATAGAACCAAACCATAGATTAGCAAGGCTACAATATCTTCAAATGCATGGAAACTCATAACTTTGAGGAATTCTCGGCTTTCTTAATTAGGAACTTAGCAAGTAAACCCTTAACTCCACTTCTGTTTCCCAATTGGCTTCAATGTCCGAGCGCTTAAGATGTGGCGGATGCAATATCTTCGCATTCTTAGGAACCTTTTCTAAACCTATGAATGGCATTTGGTCAAGAATAGATATCCCAAGTAGCTTAGAGAACTCTTCCAAGGTAGGAACCAACTGATAACTGGAATGTAAAGCAATGGTGTTTCGGATCAAGAACTAGAATAGACATGCATCTTCTTCAAACCGAGATAACCAAATCAAGTAGATAACCATGTCTTTGATGAACCGAGCATGGTCGGAATTTCAAACCAAATCTTTGAGCGAGAAGGTATACCCATGAAGTTGATTCGATAGTCTTTCTAGAAGCCATAATACCCCTACAAAAGAAAGCAAAGATAAATCCTTAGGTCCTGAAATGGTTAGAAATGATATGCAATGCAATGATGTCATGATGTCATGTTTGGCACACACAAACAATTCACACAATGAGCCTAGGTTTAAGGCTTTGCAAGAGGTATAGGTGATTACCCCACCAAAAGTTTGAGTTGGTTCATCCCGTCCTATAATAGTAACCGGGTTCTAGGAATCTCACATCATTGATCTTTCTCAGAGTTGCTATTTCAATACGACTACCAAGTGGTCGATCGAAAATATCCCAAAAGTCGGATCTTAATGAGCGAGCATCGAGTATCAACCAACCTTAGTCTGCACTAAAGCCGCCATCTCACTACCTTCTAATGGCCAAGATGGGTCAATTAAGGTTCTAAAAGTTAGTTAGTGCTTAATGACACCACGCAAGCCAAATACTATCCTCAACTTGGAAATGAAGAGTATCAGACATCCAGTGTCACACTAACGTAGCCATCATGTTGACCGCTTTGATATACGCCTAACGGTCGCGACGATTTATTGCTACTTACCTAAAAGGAAACCCTGATCCGTGTGATCCCCACAAATATAATACCCAAGCAACCCTTAAAGATAAAGCAAGTCAAACAGAAAGCAATAAAGGTGATTTAGAAATCCAAGGCATTCTCTCTTTAGGGTGTTCTCGGCAGAGTCGCCATCGTGATACTTGAACCGACTTTTAGTGTTTTTGTATCGCAAATGTGCGGATAGCAAGAGCCACCGACTTTATTTTTATCCAATTAAGGAAGGTAAAAGTTAAAAAGACCTTCGTTAGATTCTGAGTAAGGAGAATTATGAAAAGGGAAGGTATTAGCACCTTTCCATCCGTAGTTATCTACGGCCTTAGTTGCTCTAGATCACTTTAAAATTGTGCTGTGTGTTTGACAAAATGTTTTGAAAAGGCATTTCGCTTTGACTTTGTAATGATTCATGTAGGAATGTATACAAAGTGTTTGAAATGTTTTGTTTTGAAAAGAGTTTGAACTTTGACAAAAGTGTGGTGTGAAAAGTATTTTGATAGAGAAAGCAACTAAAAGTCTTATTACCTACTCGTAATTGGTCGTTTTCGTGTTGTTTTACGCTCCTTTAGAATAGTGCTATCCATACCATTAGTTGGTAGGTAACCTATTCGTTGGATGTAAGCGGACATTCGAAGGGACATCGATGGTCATAGAAGGCAACTTGTAGGAAGTATCCAGCACATTCGAAGGGACTATCATCATTTTCGTAGGCGACAATCGAGGGTCAAGATCATGTATTCGTGAGGCGACATCGTGGGTCTATGATCTTTGTATCAAGGGACTATGATGATTTGTTTTGAAGGCGACGGTGCTAGAATACCTCTACGCTCGAGGGACTTGACCATTTGAATTCGAAGGCAACGAGAGAGAATTACCCTAAGGGGTATGTGAAAAGGTGTGTTGATTTCGGATATGTTTATCTTGAAAATTAGTGGCTATGTTCAATTTTAGTCTTGCCATACACGCCTAGTTACTAGCAATTTATAGGGTGCGAAATTAAAATGCGAATGTAAAGATGGAAAGATAAATGTCCCACGCTATTACATGGTTTTGGGGTATACATAATTTAAACTTGCGGAAAATAAAACCCTAATTTAAACTATTACATCCCATGAGCAATTACATTATTGGAAAAAGAAAACAGTAAAAGAAACCGTCTGAAACGGAAAACCTGTGAAAAGAATGAGAAATCGAAAAATACAAGATGAATCGAATAAGAGAAAAATGTTAGTAAAAATGCAATTTTTTAAATGAGAGAAAAATATGACATGCTGGAAATAACATAAATATGCTAAAATAATTTTTTGGGATTTTTTGGATGCAATTTAATAATTAAAAACTAATTAAAATTGATTTAAATGCTAAATTATGAATAAAAATAAATATGCATGCAAAATAATATTTTTTAATTTTATAAATTAAATAAGTATTTTCTGGAAATAAATGCAAAAGGAAAAAATATTTTGATGATTTTTAATGCATGAAATAAAAATATGAAAAGAATTAAAATTGCATGAAAATATTAAATAAAAGAAAATAGAAAAATAATTGAAAAGTAAAGTTTGTAAAGAAAAGAATGGAACCTGGCCCGTGTGGTTCAACCCAACCTTGAGAGCATCTATGCACAGAAGAGCCTTTACCACTACGCCGTGTTTAATTGCTTGAAAACCGAACGAGTAAAGAAAACAAGTGTCATCTCCTGGTTCACCGTTCTCGCGCTAAGCTTCATCGTCTCGATTTGAATTTTTAAAAGCTGCGCCGGTCTTTTCGACGCTACGTCCCTCGCAAAACGAAAATCAAGCATACATAATATAAATAAGTTCTAAGGACATGGTTCGATTCCAGCATCGCTCCAATTCATTGGTCATAGTCTTGTGGTCCAATTTTTCCTATTTTGTGAAACCCTAAAACGCACAGAAATCCCAATCATGGCATATCGTGTTTCCGCCATGGAAACTCAATCAAAGTGCCTGAATGCTTGCAAACTCATCACTAATCACAAAACAAACACAAAACATGTTAATAATGCATGATGATTGAAACACGATTTTGGAAAACAAGAACAAACCGATTCGTGATTTTTAATTCGATGGTTTTAACAATGTAAAGGTCTGGATCGACTCAAGAGGTATCAAGGAATGCAATGGACACCTCAAAATCGATTGAAACTATCGGATCTAGGGCTGCAACTTTGCTTGAGAGGCACGGTTTTTGAGTTCTAGGTTAGGGTTCTGAGCCAATTTTTCGTTCTCAATCATGTGCTATGCATCATATATTTATAGTGGATGGATTTGGAACCGATTTGAGGAAGAAATCATCATCAATCAATGCTAATCAATTTTGATTTTGTACAAAATCAAATCTTCAATTTTGATTAATTTTCAATCCAATCTTGCTATATCAATCCAATTTCGAAAATTGTGGTTTTAATGAGTTGATTGGATCCTAAGGAAGAAATAAAATCAAGTTTGTAATTAATTTTGATTTTATACTTTATTTTTAAATTTAATTTGTATTTAAATGAATAAATTCCAAATTAAATAGAAAAATAAAATAAAAATTCGTGGCATTGGGCTTGGATATTCCTAATGGTGTGAGGAATAAGTTTGGATGAAGAAAAAGTAGGCCCATTTGCAAAGTTTTGATTTTTAGAAGTATTTCTTTTGTGCACTTCTTCAAAATTGCCCAACTTGTGAATGGTGTATCTTGCTCAATTTTCCACATTTTTGAGTGTTCTTGGACTTTTTGGAAAGCTCTAAGAGTCCTCTAACCAACCGTTTTGGTCTCATCTCAATTGGAGTTTCCATGCTCAATATATCCTCAAAACAAAATGTTGACTTTTGTTGACTTTGAAAATGACCAGTAATGTTTTGGGCCATACTCTCAAATGAAGCATTTTTGGACATCTGTGAGACATGAAGTTGTAGAGAATTGAATTTCCTTCAAAACAAGAGGTGGTGGAAAATTTGAGAAAGTATGAGAAAGTTATGATCAACAAAGTTCGCTTGACTTTTCACCAAACCCTAATTTAGAAAGTTTGACTTTGAGCAAATCTTGAGTTTTCTTGATGAATCATGATCAACCCTTGATAAAATGATGAATTTAAATTCAAAATGAGGATGTTGACCAAAAATTAAGAAGTTTGACTGTATGTTGACCACAGTTGACTTTTGTCCATACAACCGATTTTCAAACCATCCGAGCAATTGTTCGAGGAAACTTGACTTGTGAGGCTTGAAACTTGACATGGAGAATCTTTGAAGCATATGAGGAGGCATGATGAACATTGGAGATGTTAGAAGTCCATCTGGAGCTGAAAATTACCAAACCCTAGTTTGGGTTGATTGTCTAGGAGAGGGTTTGTCTGATCATCTCTTAAGGAATCATTGAGCATGGATGTATGAAATATCTTGAGAAGATGGAGGGAAAATTTTGGGGTATGAAAGCGTAGCACGCGTGGTTCTATCCTATTCTGATTGTTTCAGTTTTGGTTTGTATAACCATTTTGTTGTTTTCGTTTTAGCGATGGTGTCGGTGTTGTGTCGTAGGACTTTATGTTCCTATCTTTGGTGACTCATTTCCGAGGTATCGGTTCGAGTGTGTAACTAATTCTATGGTTGAGACGTTAGGATAGTATCGATCTTGTTTGTTTGGTTCTCGAGTGAACCGATGTGTCTGCGACTTGTTTAGTTGTTGGGTGTTAGTTGGTTGTCGAGTGCATTGTATGGGCTTTGCATCTCGGCATGGTTGTTCTTGTTTGGATGTTGTGGTTAGGGAGATACCCTTGTGTTTGGTGTATTTTGTATGTTGTTTAATTGACGCGAGGATTGAGTGGACGAATGCGTAGGCATGTTCCGATTTGTTCGTGTTGGTCGAAATTTCGAGGATGAAAAGTTATAAGTGGGGGAGAGTTGTAGCATCTGTTTAATTAATATTATATTAATATTTTTGAGTTACCGATCGATATATTTTTTATGACGAGAATAAATATATTAATCGATATATATGATAATATATTTAGCGACGTCCGCTCGTCCGTAAAATATTATTCGGACCGATATTTAATTCCCCGGAATTATTTGAATGAATTGAATTAATGATATAATTAGATGTTATTAGTGTTTTAAGAATAGATAGTGTGAGGAGTAATTTTGTAGAAATGGGGTTTACACCTTGGCTAGTAAGAGTACACCCTTATAAAACCAATTTTCCTCACTTTCTTCCATTCATAAATAAAAATCAAACATAGAAACTTGGAAGCTAGTAAGAAAACATAATTATAAAAACACATTTCCTCATTTTCTTCCCATTTGGAAAACAAAGCCAAGAATAGAAACTTGGAAGCTTGAGAAAGAGAGGGTTTGGATAAGAAGGAGAAGAGGAGCAAGAGCAAGCATGGATTTGGGGTTTTGTTGGAGCATCTTGCAATGAACCAAGCTAGAGGTAAGGGGTTTGATTTTCCACTTCCTATACTTAGGGTTTTGATACTTATATTGTGGATTTGTAATGAAAATTGATGTTGTGGTTTGAGTTGTGTGTTTGATTATTTGATTGAAATAGATTAGAAGAGTTGGAATAGGAGTATGGATTGTGGGTTTATTAGGGGTTAGCTTGTAGAAACTAGGAGTATTGAAAATGTTTAGAAAAGTTGAATTAGGTGTAGGGATTATGAGGTTGATGATGATTAGAATTAATGGGAATGGTAAAAGTGAAGTTTTCACACGCGTCCATCAACACGGGCCGTGTTAATTAACACGGGCGCCCGTGTTGACCTCTTGAACAAGAGATATTTGCTGCCAGGTCCATCAACACGGGCCGTGTTGATTAACACGGGTGCCCGTGTTGATTCACTGACTTTGGTGTTTTTGAGCTTTCTAGTGGCTTTTCAACACGGGCCGTGTTAATTAACATGGGGGCCCGTGTTGATATATCTGTAGCCTCCCATATTCTGATTTTTTTGCACTTCTTTTTCCCCGATTATGTTCTGATTTTCCGATTTCGGTAATTTCATTGACGGAGCAAGTTGTCTCAATTCAACGAAATTGAGCGTGTTAGCTAAGTTCGACGTAGAACGTAGTGGTGAGGTTAGTTTTAGAAAACGAGTTTTTACGAGATGACCCGAAATAGGCCAATTTACGGTTAAATTGAATCGATTGCGTTTAGTAGATTTAAGGCACGTATGGACAATCCGATCATGCGCGTTGACGATTATGATTAATGTCGGTTATTAGAATGGCTTCAAGCGATTATAGGTGTTTAACTATTTTTCCGTATTTGGAATTTAGTGAATGAATTGATAATGATGTGGTGTGATTAAATATGATGTTTGCGTATAATGTATTTATTAATGAATACTTGATGAATTATTGGTGATGTTTTGCATAATGCAAATATGATGCGATGATATATTTATCTTGATGTGGATAAATTATGGCGATGTGGGCTTTATGCCATTTTGATGATATGATGATGTTTTGTTGTGTTGTTTTATTGTCGAGTCACATACTGCATTGGCGACGATGGCTTTTATGCTGTTTGACGAGGCTTTTATGCCAAGTGTTCCTAATTATGGACAAAGCGACGGTACCACATGCATAACATAGTCGTGTCTCATGGAGTCAGTTATGTTTATGTTTGAGTTGTTTGGCGTTAGGGTTTTAATTGATGAATGATGTTGAATTGCGATGATATATGATGTTTTGTTCGGTGATGATCTTTATGATGAACATTAAATGAATATAACTTGATAATTTCATGATAACTAGCGATGAATATAAATGATGAGTTTTGGATGATGTTTTGCGATTTATGGGCTTTTATGCCAAAAAGCGACGATGGGCTTTAGCCAATTTGTGATGATTTTATTTATGTTTCTTATGTTATTAGCATTGATTGATGTTGTTATTCGATGTTGTTGTTATGACTGCCGTGTTGATTAGTGACGATTGATTTGTGATGATTGTGGAGGAACGTTTACGTGTTGTTGTGACGATTTATGTCGATGAGGTTATGGAGATAAAGTGTAGATTATACATTAGAATGACGATTAGAGTGAGTGAGTTTTGGATATGTGTTGAATTGCACTTATTAATCTATACCCTTTATAATTCTGAAACTATATATATATATTTATCATGCCTTTTAATTATATGTTTTGGATTATCTCACCCTTTACTTATTTCGTCGTTACCTTTATATTGGTAACGTGCAGGTTATGAAGACGGAGTTTATAGCTGCGTTAGTCGAGTCGGTGTCGCCCGATACGTAGCACTAGGGGGGGGGAATATTTATGTTGTCTTGTTGTTGTTCTTTTGTTGTTCTTCCTTTTGTAAATAAGAATCATACTTTATGAAAACATGATTTGATAAGGAAGTCTAATTAAGAAGATGTTTTGATTTTTAAGAATCAATTTACGATTCCCGATTTATGCTATGTATCTCTAGATTTATACTTTAAAAGCAAACTGAAAGTGATTTGGTTTTAAAGGTGTGATGCCTCGATTGAATTTATGAAATTTTAATTTACTCTGATTTTTGCATATAAAACCTTGGGTAATATTGGGGTGTTACATTGACCACAGTTGATTTTTTGTCCAATACAATTGATTTTCAACCATCTGAGCAATTGACTGGGCAAACTTAAGCTGTAAGGCTTGAAACTTGTCATGGTGATCTCTTGAGATATATGAGGAGGTATGATGACCACTCTAGGTATTAGAACTCATCTTTGACTTGAGAGAATCAAAATCATAATTTGGGTTGATTGCTTAGGAGAGGGTTCATCTGGTCAACCCTTGAAAAATTATCGAGTATAAAAATGGGAATTGTTTTGAGAAATTTGAGAAATTTTTTTGGGATATAACACAATCGCACTATAAATCTACACAAGTAAGTCGAGAATCTACACCAACAATTTAAATTCATTAGCAGAACAAATCTAAATTTTGGTTATGACGTCAATTAAATAGGCTTTGAGGTGCCACTGATTAATGATGATTACTACTATTAGGCATAGACATTAGACACCATTATGTCAAGTGACTGATAAAAAATGAGTGGACTATAATACCCTGAATTGTTAGAGCATCTTATACGGAAAAGCTTAGAATCCTAGTGACTAGTGTGTCATTTTGGCATTATTCATCACTTTCTTTCCTTTTATGTTTCTCTCCTCTTTCCTAACTCCACTTTATTACTTAATTAATTAATCATATATCGTTGGTTATAAGCTAAAGACAAAGGTGCATATATTACTTATGCAAATTATGTAGTTTTAGTTCCAAAATTGGGAAAACATTCACCAAACTTTAGGTTGCTGTAGGATTAACTAAATAAAGGTATGATAAGAGACATAAAAGAAACCAAATTTATAGAATAACTGAGAGATAAGATTTTTTTATGCTTATTGCTAGATGTCAACTTTCAAACATAGGTTCACCTTTTTTGTGTGCAAATATTATCTAACAAAAAAAAGTTATTATGATTATGGAATATGTATCTTCACAATAAAAATTAATATAAAAGTGAAAATAAAGGAAGGAGAAAGATATTAGGATTCTAATTATGTGATTTTTCAAAAAAAGTTATTATGATTATGGAATATGTATCTTCACAATAAAAATTAATATAAAAATGAAAATAAAGGAAGGAGAAAGAAATTAGGATTCTAATTATGTGATTAGAAAACCGTAAATATAAAGGTTAATTCAAACTAGACTGAGGAAATAATTTTGAGGAAGACCTAACACTTTGTGTTTGTTGGTGGAAGTAGTACACTTAAATACTTTGATGTTTAGGACAGACTTAAATAATTTAGAGACCAGGTTCACATTTTAAAAAATATTTTTAAAAATAAATATAAAATATTTTTGAAATATTATTTTATTTATATTGTGAATAACATTAAAAACTAAAAAATATTAATAAATATTTCAACTGAAATTTAACATAAATATAATTTTAATTTTGATATTTTTTCTTATAAAATTTAATTATTAATAATTATTTTTTTCACTAAACTAATCTTAACATGTGTACATGACCACATTCGCTAATAGAATTATGTATTTACGATTCTAAATTTTAAAAATAGTTTTACAATTATGAGACTCTCAAGATTTTAAGCCACTATGCCAAATTAAGTTATTAAAAAGTTATATATGCCTAATAACTTAATTATTAGAATTTTTCTATCTTTTAAATGTTACTATCTAATAAATTAAATAGTATATTTTAAAAAGATAATCAATATTTAAATAAAATAATAATAAATCATATATACCTCAGAACTTAATTCATTAAATTATTGTCTATGTAATCGTATTAATTTAATTAAATATAAGAATATTTTTCTATCTTTTAAATATGCTATTATTATATAGTTAGTAAATTCAATAATATATTTTTAGAAAGATAATGTATATTTTTTGAAAATATATATAATAAATGAATTTATTTTATATTAATCTTTTAATATTTAATTATAATTCAAAAATATTAACTTCAATTTAAAAATTAAAAAAAAAAACAACGAAGATCTCTGACCTTAAAAATTAGATTGGTGGATAGAAAAAAATTTCATGACATAATTTCTATTTATTAAAAATAAATCTATAAAATATATTGAGAGAATTATATGTATTATATGGAAACTGCTTTCATTAGTTAACTTAAAAATCCATTTTATATGACAAAATTAAAAAATATAAGTGACCTTTTTCAGAAGGCTTTCACTTTACCGCTTTTTCAATTCTAAACATCTTACATTAATTTGAACTATATACGAAAAAAAATTTGTACATCTTTTATGGATGAGAAATGAGAATTTTTTTTTTGAAAATTTTAAAATACTCTTTAAAAATATATCTTCGAACGCATCCCAAATTAAGGTATTTATGAGATGCATCTTCGAAAAATAGTTTGTTTACACTCTCACGTTATATATAAATATGTAATAATATTTTCGGAGATGCAACTCAGAAACTCTGGAGAGTGGTATTTTTTTAAAATCATCAAAGTTTTGATAATTAATTAGATGAAAACGATAATAAAAACGCAAATGAAAAATGATAACAAATAAAAAGATAATAGATATAATAAATTGTTTAAAATAAAAAATACAATAATTGTTAATAAATTATTCTGAAACAAAAATAAAAAAGGCATAGCATTCTGTGTATGCTTGATCCTCACTTTCTGGCCCCTCCCATGTCTCTTGTATCCCTCCGTAATTTGCGCCTCCTCGACCATCCTCTCTACAATGGCCACCACCTCAGGACCGCCTCGGTCAATGATACATATGTCCAAAGCCTCTCTCCCAATCATTTATATTTGTCGATAGATCGACAAGAGATCAATGACATGGTCATTCTCTACCCACTACGCCAAAAATAAGTTTTGGAAACACCTCTACAAAAGCGCTTTTAAGAGAAATCGCTTTCATAGGCCTTAAAAAAAATTTGCTTAAAAATAGCGCGTTCATAGGGTACCCTAAGAAAGCGCGTTTCAAAAAGCGTTGTTAAAGGCCTTAGAAAGATCTCATCTTAGAAAGCGCTTTTGAAAAGCGCTGCTAAAGATTAACCTTAGAAAGCGCTTTTCAAAAGCTCTCTTATAGCTGGCCTTAAGAAAGCGCTTTTAAAAGCGCTGCTATAGGCCTATGATACGAAAGCGCTTTTAAAGGAAAAAGCGCTCTTATATCTGGGCTTTAGAAAGCACTTTTAAAAGCGCTTTCATAGATAATTTTATAATTAAAATTAATAAACCCTATACTCACTCATTCTTTCATTCTCAGAAAATGTTAGACCGTACCTGTTCATCTTCATCGCTCTCACCGTCTCCGTCGCTGTCTCTGCCTCTCGCCGTCTCCGTCTCCGTCTCTGTCTCTCGCCGTCTCTATCTCTCGTCGTCTCTGTCTCTGTCATCGCCTTCACCAGAAACCTCAGTCTCCGTCTCTATCGTTGCCTCACCGGAAACCTCCATCTCCATCTTTGTCACTGTCTCGCCTCCGTCACTGCCTCACCATTTGCAGCTCCTTCAAGTGGTAAGCATATTAACTTTCATCCTTTTTTGTTGATTTAGTTTCCCAGTTATGTTTGATTATTTTTGGTTTGATTGTGGTTTTTTTATAATGGAACTCTGTTTGGATTTGTTAGGTTTGTTGTGTTGGCAGTATGTTTTTTATAGATAATGGAAAATATTTTGTGTTTTAGTGATTTGTGGTGTAATTGTTAGTTCGGGAATTTCAATTGTTCATTACAAATAATCACTGATATACTCGTGGAAGAATATTAGCTTGGTTTTGTTTGATTGTTGAAACTTTCTAATTTATTAGTGCCTAAATTGAGTTGAGATTGTGATGATTTAGTTGAAATCTGTGAACTAATTTTGGATACTTAGTTTGCTTGGTCAACTTATTATACATTCTGTTTTAGGGATTATTATTTCAGTTAATAAATTTTTAGATGAATATCTCCTGCTATATAACTATTTTTATGCATGACTTTGTGGATTGTGTTGGTTTGTTCTATACTCTACTATGTTTCAAAATATTTTTTAATGTTGAATGAACCTTACAAAATCCACATAGACATGAAATGAAATTTATACAAATGTGGCTACTAGTGTAACTATACACCAATTATGAATTTTGTGACGCTCTTTGAATTTTTAATTTGAACTTGGAACGGTGACTTTGGTTATGGTGACGTTGTGAATTCAGTTTGTTGATACAAGTTTCTTGAATTTTTATATGTTATGACTTACCCTTGAATTGTTCATATGAGTTTCTTGAATTGTTTTATATGTTATGACTTATCCTTGATGTTGTTTTTATATGTACGTTACTCACCTCGTGTTTCCGTGAGTCTCGACTTCTACGTTGTTGTTTGATAAATCCGAGGTAAATTTCTTCCTCAAATTATTGGTATTGTGATGAATTTTCTTAAATTGCGTGAATATGTTTGCTTTCTTGATACGGATCCATTCCTGTATTTTGCGTTTTGATGTAAACGCAGATACTATTTTGTGCCCTAATTAGTTGTTTTTTTGTTTAGCTTAATTAGTAAAATCATGGATAATACATGGATATATTCCAATCGATTGTCGAAAGAGTACGAGAATGGGGTATCGGAATTTGTTAAGTTTGTTGTTGCGCACGCTAAAAACCCTAGTCAAATGACATGTCCTTGTTTGCATTGTTGTTATGGGAACCGGGTTGACGCGGTTTAGTTGGCATCGCATTTAATATGGTATGGAATTGATAGAAGTTATACATGTTGGAATATGCATGGTGATAAAAGTAACAGGAATGTTGAATCGGGGGATAAGAGGGTCTATGCTTCAAACGACAATTGCACAGATACATAAGATTATGATCGAGTCGAAGAGATTGCAGAAGCGCTTGAAGAAGATCTTAATGATTGTCCCAAAATGTTCGAGAGGTTGGTGAGCGATGCAGAGAAACCATTGTATAATGGTTGTACAAAATTCACAAGATTGTCTGCGGTATTAAAGTTGTACAACTTAAAGGCGGACAATGGATGGTCGAATAAAAGTTTCACAAAGTTATTAGCCCTTATGAAATATATGCTGTGAGGATAATGTCCAATC
>CM038794.1:131776643-131905252 GCA_021764765.1 Vicia sativa
CATTTCAAGCCTAAATCAACACCAAAGCTCCACAAAAACAAGCTTTCCTTCCACTTTCTTCAAATTCAAGTATCATAAGTTCAAATTGCCAAACATTGTAATTTTCAAATCTAGCAAGAACTATGATAAACTTTGGTGTCTAATACATCTAATGATCAATATGGAACATGTTTGAAATCTAAAATCAATCCAAGAAACACTAATAACCAGTTTTCACTTTCTATGCACATAAGCTTCCAAAACTGTCATGGAATTCGAAACTGAAGCTAGGCTTGATCAATTGATGTTGTAATCATCCATACACCATCACCATACCTCATGTACATGATCCAGATCAAGAACATCTAACGTAACACGATTTATATCATTTTCGGTTTCCATTTCAAGCTTGTGCGGTCGACTTGTGAAACGATCCACTTGATTCAAGAGGCGAGCCATCCAAGCTTACATACATGCCGTTGGAGCTCACACAATCAAGAAACAGCAACTGGAAACACGTTTGCATCGTTTTCGATTCTCATTTTTCCAAGTATGAACACGAACATGGTTCTCATGATTCCTTGATTCTTTTGACAAAAACTCTTGGCCATTCTTTTTCTGCACTGAAAACGATCATTAACCCTCAACAAAATCAAAGAATCATAAACTGTGCATCATTTAATTTGAAATCTTAAGTTTAGGGTTCATCACGATTTCCAGAAAGCAAAACATGATAGGCTAAATATAAATGAAATTAACAAGCATCTCCATGTTCATGATGAAAAACCGATCAAGTTTGGTTTTTATTTCATTCAATTTGGTTGAGAAATAAGGATTATAGCATGGATTTGTGGCGAAAATCAAAAACAAACGCGAGAATCTGCGTGTTCTTGGTGTTCTTCATTTTAAAATTCAAATTATCCAATATTATGTCTCGCGTGTTTTAATCCATTAACACCTCAAGCGCGTTTGGCCCAGTAGTATGCTTGCTTCTAAGTTCTCTTTGCCACGTGGTGCCTCAAGGTCATGGGTTCAACACGTCGGGACCATTTTTCCATTCTTTTTACAAACTTCAATTTTTCATGTTTTTATCAAACTTTCACATTTTTTGACCAATCAAAACTTCTCATTTTGAGATGATTTTTAAACACTTGTCAATAAATACATCTATTTTGTGATAATGCAAAAATTTTCAGAAAAAACTTTCATCTGATTAAATTTTAATCGAGCAAAGCAGCGTTACGAACACTTTTCAAACCTCCTTAAAGGTGGATTTTCAAGTTTTCGACTTTCGATTTTTCAAAACTTCTCATAAATGAACCTCACATTTCAAAACATTTTCAAATCATTTTTCAAAACATTTCATCAAACTTGCATCTTTTACCATGATCAATCCGATTTAAAACGATAAAACAAATTCGTTCTTTCTCGAATTTCTCGATCGATCATGGGCCACCCTTATGGTGTAAGTCCCAATCCTTTATGTACATATTTAGTTTTACTTGTACATACTCAAATCATCATCGTTAATATTCAAACATAAACAAATTTCTTTCGTTTGTTTTCATTCGTTTGTCTATACGCTGAATCCATTGGTTCTAAAGGTTTCTTCTGAGCAAAATTTCTTTTTAACCAATGGGCCTCCATCACGGTGTAAGTCCCATAACATTCTTTTATGTACATAATATTTCTTTGTACATATCAAAAACTTTCCAAACACATACAAATTTTATACGTACATAACACAGATACTTCTTTTCAAAACCTTTTATCTATACATAATACAGATACTCTTTCTTTTGAAAATACTTTTTACAGATAAACTTTGATCAATCATTTCTATTTCATCTGTACATTTTACACTAAATGCCATTGGTATTGAAAGGAGCATTATTCCCTGTGAAACTGCTTTCAAATCAATGGGCCTCCCTTACGGTGTAAGTCCCAACCCTCCTATGTACATCCATCTTTGTCTGTACATAAAAACTCGTCCGTGTACATATTCATTTCCTTGTACACAATACAAACTTGTGAATAATCAAGTTACGCTCGTTTTAACGTTCGTTTCACAAACACTTGTTTATATTTCATAGCTGCGTAAATAAACATCATGCATTGTTTATATTTCCTTCATAAACTCACAATGAATACATATCACACACACACTGTTTATACAAATGTCTAATAAATAACATAACAATTAGACTAATCAATAGGTTCCCGAGTTTAGCCTCCGCTTGGGCTTCATACAAGACAACTCATCACCGGTTGAGTTTAGCCTCCGCTTGGGCTTCATACAAGATAACTTATCCCGGCATGGGTCAGCCTTCTCTTGGGCTTTGTACAAAACTCTCCCCACAGAGTTAGCCTCGCTTAGGCTTCGTATAAGACAACACCCCTGTTGAGTCGACCTCCTCTTGGGCCGTTCAAAAGAACTCCTCATTGAGTTTAGCCTTCTCTTGGGCATCATACAATGAAGAGATAGAAATCTCTTAACCTCCTATTGGGCTTCCAATACAAAGAATCACTCGTGCTAAGATAGAACCACGAAGGATGGTTTCCGGTGAAATCACTTTCAAATTCCCAGTAAAATTTCCCGGTGAAATTGCTCTTATTCAGAAAAGGATGGTTTCTCGGTGAAATCCCTTTCAAGCCAAAGACAGCCATACCCTATAGCTTCCTCTTGAGCTTCATACAAGGACCCTCGATGACCCTCGATGACCCTCGATGACCCTCGGAATTCCTCCTCTTGGGCTAACAATACAAGGACCCACGGGCTTCTTAAAAGCATCCCTTTAATCCAATCAAATTCTCCTCGAGATTTAGACATCTATCATCTCTATGGAAGAAGTATCTCATCCATTACATCACATACAGTCAAAAACTTTTCAAAACTTTTCAAACTTTTTAAAACTCTTTTCAAACAAAAAAAACATCTTTCTTAATTGTAAGTGGTAACGCTTGTACACTCAAGCAAAACACCCAATACTTACAGTTAAAATATTCAATCATCTTTTTCAAACATCTTTCTTAAACATGTAAGTGGTAACGCTTGTACACTCAAGCAAAACACCTAATACTTACGATGAAAGATTTCAATCAATCAAACTTTTTTCAAAAATGTATGTGATGAAATAGATTAGATACATTTTTCATTAAGATGACATTTATGCATCTCTTACTAACATCCGTTGCTTTCCACTAGCATAAGTGGGAACTACGATTGCTCGACTTTCTCAACATCCTTTTGAGAATACGTGAGCACAAGGTCTCATCCTTGCCGAGCAAATTTCTATCTCCCTCGGACCAAACAAACCATAGAACCACAGATCCGAGCTACAAATGCTGCGATTCCCACTAGGGGATATGTATCTGAAAGATCCGAGATCTTTGCGAGCACAATAATAACAAAACCTAGAATCCCACATAATCTCATTTCTTAAAATCCCAAAGGAGAAACTTTCCCAATCATAGAAATAGCAATTAAAACATACAAACATATCGAGCATTCATATATAAAGCTGTAGATAACTACATATATTTAGGGTGCTCCATCTATTCCTTTATATACAATCCCCTTACTCAGAATCTCCCCGATGCGTTATGTCTAGTTTGCGCTAGTCGTTCGCATACCAATATCAATTGAGGGTATTTACTTTCCCTTTTTCATAATCATTAAATCATCTTTCTTGTGTTGAAAATAATAAAGCTTGATGCTCGCGGCATCTTTATAAACAAATCAAAAGATTTAAATCGTTGCGTACCAGAGAATCCGAACTCACGTTCGCATCCTCAGGCGCGTCACCTTTTAACGCGAACAGAGGGGAACCCGCGTTTTCTTGGAGGGTCGTATGACACCTCCCTCTTGATCTATTACACCAATCATACCGCTCGATATGTTTTGGAGGGACAAGTATTTTTTTTACACTTTTCATTTTAATGATTTACGCACTAATATGTTAAAATTGATATTAATTATTTATCTTTACATGAACGACTTCCACTAAAGTGTGTGAACCACACACAAAAGATATCCAAGTTGTATCACCCTACTGAGGATTGGTTCAGAGAGGCCATTTTTGCCTCTAGACTTGCCGAACTTTGTGCTTTTGCCTCTGAAGATAAGTTATATGTGACAAGTTCTGAAGAATCCAAGACTTACGTTTTAAGGTTTAAAGAAAGATTCTTCTACAACAAGCTTTAACATTCAAATATTCAAATATCTGAAGCCTCTGAATATATGAAGAAAGTTCAAAATGGTTAACATGTGATAATTTACAAAAAGGTACATAAAGTGTATGTGACCTCTACTCTTCTAGAGTGGCGCAAGGGAAGTCCTTTATGTATTTGACTGTGACTACTCTCATTATAACCGTTGAGAAACAACAACTAGATTTCCAATATTACCTTTCTACCCTTTTAACGGATCTCTTTTACAAGCTATAAAAGGAAGACTTAGAAGCTGAAGAAAAGTAAGAAAATACACTCCAACGGAAAAATCTATAGGAACAGATCAAGCTCAAACAAAACTAAACAAAGGTGTTGTGCAAACTCTCTAGAGAAATCATATATGAATAGTTTTGTAAATAAGCAAGGAGTCATTACTCGTATCTTGCAGTAGAACACTTAGGTGTTTTTCATTGTATTGAAAAGTTCGGGTAATCTGCTTTCAAGAAGAAAATCCGTAAACACTAGAAGGTCTCAATTGTTATTGAAAGATACCTCGAGAGTCTGAGTGAAGGTCTGATCTCAAGACGACTCTTATCACGGCTTGAGTGGTTATGCAATAAAGATCAACGGACTTGTTAGGGGTGCCAATAAGGTTGGTCAGACTTATTATGTTTGTTTTGTAATCGATTTGGTTATAGCGGGGTGGACTGGAAATAACTCAGTTAGCAGTGGACTAGGATAAAATCAATTATGTTATTTATCTTTATGTTCTGAGTTTATTTGGTTAAGTCACAAGTAGAAAGAATTTATTCTGGTGAAACCCAATTCAAACTCCCCTTTCTTGTGTTTCTCACACATTCATTTTCTACTTTCCTGTTGGGGAGATGAAGATCACACTTGATGGCGTCGCCTGTCTGTTACAATTTTCCATTAGAGGGAGGTTACTTAACCACTCCTGGATTAGTTGTCCTAATGTGATTGAATGAATGGTTGACTATCTGAGAGCTCAACTAGAAAATGCATTTGAGCAATGTTCCTCCACCAACGGGGTTCATGCCAAGTTCTCATTCCTCGAGGACCTATATCACCAACACCTCTCTTCGACAGTTGATTCTGAGTCTGAGGGAGACGACTTCTTTGTTATGTATCAGCGTCAGTGTGCTTTGAGGTGTTACTCCATGTTCTTGGTTGGATGTCCATTTTTATGGACAAAGGTGTCAACTATGTGGATGTAACATACCTCCGGTACTTCATGGATTTAGATATAATGTGGGAGTGGAAGTGGGGGAGGTTGTTTGGTATATTTGTACCACAAGCTGAACAAAGCCTCTAACTGGAGGACACGACAACTAAAAGGCTCTGATGCTTCTGACACCATTCCCCGCTGAGATCTGGATGACATATTTTAGAACTTGGAGCATCATTTGGTTCCAGATGAGTATCGGATGATGCAGGCATCCAACAGTTGGCACTGTGTTGAGGGACATATGACATGGTTCTACATAGTGTCACATCCTATCATGACACCAAATGCTCTCGAACGTCCACCTAGGCCATCTGATGAGGAGATCTTAGAGAACGAATAGGTCACTATGCCATAAAAGACCTACGGAAGCGCTTTTTTGGGCTTTAAAAGCGCTTTCGTAGGTGGCACTGCTATAGGTTTTAGCAGCACTTTTGTTTAGTCAAAAACGCTTTCGTAGGTCTACCTAAGACATCATTTTTTCCTAAAAAACGCTTTCTTAAGTATACTTTTAGCAGCGCTTTTTTCTGGAAAAGCGCTTTCTTAGACCTACTTTAGCATGCCTTTTATGCTTTCTGTAGGCACCCTAAGAAAGTGCTTTTTCAATAAAAGCGCTGCCTTAGGCCACCTATGAAAGCGCTTTTTGAGTAAAAGTACTGCCTAAGGCAGCGCTTTTTATCTAAAAGAAAGTGCTTTTAAAAGCGCTTGGTAGGCCTAAGGCAACACTTTTTATCAGAAAGCACTTTCATAGGTTCCCTAAGGCAGCGCTTTACTGAAAAAACGCTTTCTTAGGGTTTTTACTGAAAAACCAAAAATTTATATAATTTTTAAACCTGCATTTTTTGCGGCATTATTTCATAAACCTGTAATTCATAAACCTGTAATTCATATACCTATAATTCATAAACCAGTAATTTACAATCCTAATCCCGTTATTTCAACAAAAAGATTATATACAAATACCATTATATACCATTATTATCCAAAATATATATACACTATTGTAATTCAATTCACATATTTTTAACATTACCAAAATCAACCCTAACAAAATCAGCTATAACAATAACTAAATCAGTCCTAATGTATGAACAAAACACGATCAATTATATATTCAAGGTCCTTGTCCTGCAAGATATGAACATAATAACACGGTCAGTATTGTATTCACACAACAATGTATTCATAACCCTTTTCACACAATAATGTATTCATACCTTATAGGATTCTTTGCTCAATAAAATATTGACACAATTCCTCTTTGAGTTCTTCCAACTGAAATTTTGTGTAATACGCACACTTGTGTTCATCGAAGTACTACATAACAAAACAAATAATATGCATGATTTAGTTAAAAATAATAAATTTAATGAATATCCGATAAATAATAAAGCAAATCCTAAGTTATAAATCCATACCGTGACTAGAATCTCTATTTGATTCATTTGAAGGATTTCTTTGATAAACTTTAAAACGAAGTATCCACAATCTATGCCGTTTTGTTGTTGAGGACACTACATAGAAAAACAAATAAGAATATATAGTTGTCTTGTTTTATCAAGTAGCATAAATATTATAAGCAAAATTGTAGAAATTAATATACCTGCACTTTGATCCAATTAATGTTGTTTGATTTAGACCGTGGTACCCGAGCTTCTCTTTGACATCAGAATACTTGTATTGCGCTAACAAAATAAAAATATATATTTAGTACAATGTCACAGAAATAATTAAATATATAAATACACACGAATGTTTAGAATAATGTCACTTACGTATCAATCATTAACTTCATATCTGGATAATTTGTCCAATCACCGTCAACCAAATTCAGATAATAGACCACTTCTTTTATAGGATCGATAGCAAGAAACAACCAGTGACATCTATAAATTAAAACAACAATTTATATGAAAATTTTAATGCAAAAAATACAAATATTAAAATGAACTTAGAATGAAAATATAACTCTATGTTATACGCCAAAAGATACAAGCTTTCTGTACTGCCAGTTGCCATGAATCTCTCAACTAAGTGCTCTCTTACTGACTCTGGTTCTCTAGCAATTGTCGCTCCGCTGACACGGGAGGAAGACACGAAATGAAATCTATTTGACAATTAATTCCCGCGCATCAATTTGTCATATAACGACCTTAAATAAAAACATAATTAATATTAGAATATTTTCATTGAAATGTTTTTAAAAAAATTCAACCAATTAAATAATATATTGATCGGGTTACCGGTTGTATGAGTGCATAACACTGATGCCTAATTCTCTATGAAGAAAATTTTGTTCCATGTTCTCTTGTCCATTTGTTTCGGTGCAAGGAAAATCAAAGATACCTGCATCCATATCCATTTGACGAATACCACCATTCATCAAATCTGATGTGCCCACTAGTGTTTCAAGACATTGCCGAAATCTAGGCACAAATTTTCTGACAGGAACCCTTTTCTTGGGTGGTACCCTACCAACTTTCTGGCTCACTTGTTGTGACCCTTGAAAATGTACCTAAAAATCATATAGACTTTGGTAAACTATAAAGTTATGCAATTTTTTTTCCGGATCATATAATTAACACTTTAAACGTACCTCTTTTTGTGATGCAACAGACTCGTCGTGCTGCAAAATCCCTTTATTATTAGATGCAGGTTTTGTAGGAGTCTAAAATTACCATGTAAGCAAATGAGGTCAGAACTGTCAGTTGAATACTTAAAGATTCATAATGGTTTTCAACATACCTGATCATCTATGAAAATGAGGTCTGATGGCCATGCAACAAAAGATCCTACTGCATCTCGCAACAATGTGGTCTCAGCAACAATGTCAGGTACCGATAGCAATGCATCCAGATCTAAAGCAACATCAACTGATACTTTCATGTGTCCATCCGAGAGCGGTCTATGGTGAATTGAATCTCCCAAAGTGTTGTGCACTTTTCCCTTGCCAACTAGCCGATAAGTCGGTGACGATAGGTATAGCTGACAAGATGAAATGCCCTAAACTAATAATAACCGTTAGAAGTGACTAAAAAAATTATGTAATAATAAAAAGATCTAGATTATTCAGTTCACTTCCTTTATAAATTACAATAAAACTTTCTCCAATGGATTATCATCTTAATTACCTAGGGAAATTTATGTTGACAGTTGATACTAGCCTTGTCACTAGTTTCTTTCAACTATGAACTGCTCTTTTCCGCCATACATCTCTCTTTATCCTTCTGCAATTCACGGACTTGTGCTTGTAATTCCTGCAATATTTGCATCACTTCTGCATTGCCAGGATTTTTTTCCTTGGATTCTTATACAAAGAGGTTGGAGTTACACCATGACCTTTACCCCTCACCCGACCCGGATACTCAGCAACATTTAGTGCTCGACTGAGTACGCTCCTGGTATCCTGGTCCTCACCTGTGGATACCGATTGTGATAGGGTCTCTTGTAATTCATTTACATAGCAAAAATTATTAGTGGAGATAAAAAATTAATTATATATTAATAAACATTTAATATAATTTAATTAAAGACACAATGTTATACTTACACATTCATCATAAACATGTTGAAGATCGGGATTACAAACTCGATCTTTGCCAACACGAGCTTTCTTCCACAACACATGTGCGGGTAGTGATGTTTCGTCACTTTTCGTCTCTTCTAACTACGCATTGTTACAAATAATAAGATCATCAATTATAACACATTGAGAGAATTAATAAGATCGTAGAATTTATATTTTCTTACAATTTTTTCCTGTAAGCGTGCATATCCCAAACACTCTTTTTTATATGGATATGTGGGTTTTGACGCTCTCTCGCGATTTACGGCGCTCACTTTCTTGAAATTCTCGTCTCTTCTTTGGCCTACAAAAGCAACTCATTCTTCAGGTGTAATGAAGCTCTCATATTTCTTTGGACGTTCTGGATCCTCTTCAAGAAAATTTCCTTCCTCATCTTTAAGATACTTGTTTGTTAAAAAAGTTCTCCATCATCTGTGTCTTTTTCCGGACAAACCCATTATATACTTTTTGCGGGTATCTTCAATGTTAAAAGACCTCTACAAAAAAAGCATACGCATAGAGTGTGTTAGCATAAGTAATTTAAACACATTATCGTCAAGATAAAGCAAATAACAACAACCATATATGGTACCTTTATCTCAGTCCAAATTTTTTCTTTAGCCTCATCCAACTCTTCTCTTTTCCATCTAGGAGTGGTGATTGGAATGTGCATACGAACAAGTGTACCGATGTAGCTTGTCAACTTTGCAGCATTAGACCCAATTAGTTGGTCCTCATTATTCCAATCTACATTATATGTAACTCTTCTATCTCTATCACGGATGATTCCCCTCATAATAGTTATGCCTCGTGTAATATATTTTTCTGAAGTATCTTTTGGAACATTTGCATCTTGTAAGTTTTCTTGATTACTAGCCATTTGACCCGTAATAAAGAAAAATCAAATCAAATGACAAATATAAAAATCCATAATCATATATACTATAAAGAAAAAAAATGAAATGACATATATTTAAATTTTATTGAATGATATACGCTATAATTATATATACTATTACCTTTTTCACTAACGTCTCTTTCTTTTCTTGGTAGGAATATGTTCTACTCCTCTCTTAACAATGCGGACGGTTGGATTGATCCAAATACCCTCATTATGATAATTTCTAATACATGATTCATTCTCGTTTTAATCATTTATGGTAAAAGATTCAATGTCAACACCAATGTCGCCTTGATCTCCAATATTTTCATCAATTACTTTGTTAGATAAAAGCACTATAGACCATTTCGTACTTGTCGGATCAGTGACATAGAACACTTGTTTAGCTTGAGAGGCTAGAATGAAAGGCTCATCTTTTTACCTCACCTTGTTAAGATCCACTTACAAAAATCCTGACTTATCCATTCGTATGCCATTATTATTTTCAACCCACTTGCAACCAAATATAGGAATATGAAATTTCTCATAATCAAACACCCAAATGCGCTCGATAACCCTAAAATATGACAGATTTGCAAATTTCGGGTTTAATTCCTTCACACTTGATATGTGCATTGGTTTAACTACCAAGGTGACACCACTATTTTGCATAGTACTTTTATCATCCTATTCTTTGGTATAAAATGTGTATCCATTTATTGCGTATGCGCTATAAGAAAACACAACCAAACTTGAACCATATGCTAAACATCTTAACCTTTGTGTTACTGAAGCGGGATCTGAACGATACTTTGAATAAATGTGTTCCTTAAAGCATGGTATAAAATTTTGATTGTGGTCTCGTACAATCCAATTCTCATTTCTATTCGGATTTAAACCTCGAAGAACATCCTTGTGCATTTCAACATACGGCTCAACCTCAATCTCATTGTGCAGAACATACAGATGCACTTGATCCCGTTCGACCCTTGATACTGTCACAACTTTATTTCCAATTAGTTTCTTACCTTCTTTTTTTCAACAATATGAGATTTGGGGAGTCCAATTGATTGTACATTTGACAGATATTCAGTATAAAACTCAACCGCTTCTTCAACAATGTATTGTTCAGCAATACAACCCTCTGGTCGACTTCGGCTTTTCACATACCCTTTTAATATTTTCATATAACGTTCAGCGGGGTACATCCATCTCATATAAGCTGGTCAGCACAATTGTGTCTATTTCACAAGATGAACGACAAGATGAACCATTATGTCAAAAAAGGAGGGAGGAAAATACATTTCAAGCTCACACAAAGTAACAACTATTTCTTTTTGCAATGTTGGTAAGATCTCAAGATTGATCACCTTACTGCAAACTGACTTGAAGAAAAAATATAATTTAGTTATTGCGCTTTTTACTTTTTCTGGCAGAATAGAACGTATACCTATCGGTAGAAAATATTCCATTATAACATGGAAATCATGTGTCTTTAAACTCTTTAACTTGAGGTCTTTCATAGACACAAGTCTTCTAATATCCGATGAGTAGCCTTCTGGAACTTTAATTTCACTTAGGAACTTACACAATAGTTTTTTCTCCTTTCTATATAGAGTGTAAACAACTGGTGGTAGATATGTCCGTCTTCCTTTCTTCACGGGTCCCAATTCAGTTCTTATTCCCATTTGTACCATGTCCTCCCTTGCGTTAAGGCTATCCTTAGACTTCCCTTTTATATTGAGTAACGTACCAATAACACTGTCAAATACATTTTTTTTCAATATGCATCACATCAAGAAAATGTCTTACGTACAAAGATTTCCAATATGGCAATTAAAAAAAAAACGACCTCTTCTTCCACCCACCTGTGACAACTTTATGTGTAAAAGGCTTGCCAAACTGAATACTCACATCTTTCACCTTTTAAAAAATTTGATCACCTGTCAATCCAGGCGGAGCTCTACGTTGTTCGGTATCTCCATTGAACGCTTTTCTCCATCCACGATATTGATGTTTAGAAGTTAAGAATCTATGATGACCAAGAAAGACATTCTTCTGACAAAGTTTCAATCGCGTCGTATCGGTTCCATCTTCATATACAGGACACGCTTTTTCACCTTTAATGCTATACCCCAGATAGATTTTTGTATGCTGGAAAATCGTTAATTATTCCAAACAACATCACCCTCAAGTTGAAACTTTCTTTCCTATACCCATCATAAACCTCCACACAGTTCTCCCACAAAATCTTCAAATCTTTGATTAAAGGTTCTAGGTATACGTCTATGTCATTTCCTGGTTGTTTAGGCCCAGAAATTAACATAGATAACATCATGTACTTACACTTTATACATAGCCACGGAGGTAGGTTATAAATCATAAAAATCACAGGCCATGTGTTATGCGAGATACTTTGAATACCGTGTGGGTTCATTCCATCAGTAGACAATGCCAAGCGAAGGTTTCTTGCTTCTTTTCCAAATTCAGGATAATCATTATCAATTTTCATCCACTGTGGTGAATCTGTCGGATGTCGAAATTTTCCATCAATAATTCCTTCATCTGCATGCCAAGTCAAGTGTCTTGAATCAGTTTCACTATGATACATCCGTCTAAATCTCGGAATTATAGGAAAATACCATAAGACTTTTTCCGGGGACAACTTTTTCTTATATCGAGGGTTACCGCATTTAGGACACTCATTTAACGATGCATACTCGTTTCGAAACAAAATGCAATCTTTTGGACATGCATGTATCTTATCATAGCTCATGCCAATAGAGTGCAACATCTTTTTATCCTCATACGTTCGATTGGGAAGAACATTATCCTCTGGTAGCATATCTTTCATAAAGGCTAATAACTTTGTGAAACTTTTATCCGACCATCCATTGTCCGCCTTTAAGTTGTACAACTTTAATACTGCAGACAATCTTGTGAATTTTGTACAACCATTATACAACGGTTTCTCTGGATCGCTTACCAACCTCTCGAACATTTTGGGACAATCATTAAGATCTTCGTCAAGCGCTTCTGCAATCTCTTCGACTCAATCATAATCGTATATATCTGTTTAATTGTCGTTTGAAGCATAGACCCTCTTATCCCCCGATTCAACATTCCTGTTACTTTTCTCACCATGCATATTCCAACATGTATAACTTCTATCAATTCCATACCGTATTAAATACGATGCCAACTAAACTGCGTCAACCCGGTTCCCATAACAGAAATACAAACAAGGACATGTCATTTGACTGGGGTTTTTAGCGTGTGCAACAGCAAACTTAACAAATTCCGATACCCCATTCTCGTACTCTTTCGACAATCGATTGGAATATATCCATGTATTATCCATGATTTTACTAATTAAGCTAAACAAAAACAACTAATTAGGGCACAAAATAGTATACTGCGTTTCTGTCAAAACGCAAAGTATACACAGAATGGATCCGTATCAAGAAAACGCAACATATTCACGCAATTTAAGACAAATTCATCACAATACGAGTAATTTAAGGAAGAAATTTACCTCGGATTTATCAAACAGCAACGTCGAGAAGTCAGACTCACGGAAACACAGGGAACGAGTGCTGTACATATAAAACAACATCAAGGATAAGTCATAACATATAAAATAATTCAAGAAACTCATATATGAACAATTCAAGGGTAAGTCATAACATATAAAAAAATTCAAGAAACTTGTATCAACGCAAACTGAATTCACAACGTCACCATAACTGAAGTCACCGTTCCAAGTTCAAATTAAAAATTCAGCAAGACGTCACAAAACTTCAGCTATTGGTGTGTAGTTACACTAGTAGCCACATTTATATAAATTTCATTTCATGTCTATGTAGATTTTGTAAGGTTCATTCAACATTAAAAAATATTTTGAAACATAGTAGAGTATAGAACAAACCAACACAGTCCACAAACTCATGCATAAAAATAGTTATATAGCAGGAGATATTCATCTAAAAATTTATCAACTGAAATAATAATCCCTAAAACAAAATGAATAATAAGTTGACCAAGAAAACTAAGTATCCAAAATCAGTTCACAGATTTCAACTAAATCATCACAATCTCAACTCAATTTAGGCACTAATAAATTAGAAAGTTTCAATAATCAAACAAAACCAAGCTAATATTCTTCCACGAGTATATCAGTGATTATTTGTAATGAACAATTGAAATTCACGAACTAACAATTACACTACAAATCACTAAAACACAAAACATTTTCCATTATCTATAAAAAAAACACTGCCAACACAAAAAATCTAACAAATCCAAACAGAGTTCCATTATCAAAAAACCACAATCAAACCAAAAATAATCACACAAAACTGGAAACTAAATCAACAAAAAGGATGAAATTCAATATGCTTACCACTTGAAGGAGCTGCAAATGGTGAGGCAGTGACGGAGGCGAGACAGTGACAAAGATGGAGATGGAGGTTTCCGATGAGGCAACGATAGAGACAGAGACTGAGGTTTCTGGTGAAGGCGATGACAGAGACGGAGATGGCGAGAGATAGAGATGGCGAGAGACAGAGACGGAGACGGCGAGAGGCAGAGACAGCGACGGAGACGGTGAGAGTGATGAAGATGAACAGGTACGGTCTAACATTTTCTGAGAATGAAAGAATGGGTGAGTATAGGGTTTATTAATTTTAATTATAAAATTATCTATGAAAGCGCTTTTAAAAGTGCTTTCTAAAGCCCAGATATACGAGCGCTTTTTCCTTTAAAGCGCTTTCGTATCATAGGCCTATAGCAGCGCTTTTAAAAGCGCTTTCTTAAGGCCAGTTATAAGAGAGCTTTTGAAAAGCGCTTTCTAAGGTTAATCTTTAGCAGCGCATTTCAAAAGCGCTTTCTAAGATGAGATCTTTCTAAGGCCTTTAGCAGCGCTTTTTGAAACGCGCTTTCTTAGGGTACCCTATGAACGCGCTTTTTTTAAGCAAATTTTTTTTAAGGCCTGTGAAAACGCTTTCTCTTAAAAGCGCTTTCGTAGAGGTGTTGCCAAAACTTATTTTTGGCGTAGTGGGTAGAGAATGACCATGTCATTGATCTCTTGTCGATCTATCGACAAATATAAATGATTGGGAGAGAGGCTTTGGACATATGTATCATTGACCGAGGCGGTCCTGAGGTGGTGGCCATTGTAGAGAGGATGGTCGATGAGGCGCAAATTACGGCGGGATACAAGAGACATGGGAGGGGCCAGAAAGTGAGGATCAAGCATACACAGAATGCTATGCCTTTTTTTTTATTTCAGAATAATTTATTAACAATTATTGTATTTTTTTATTTTAAATAATTTATTATGTCTATTATCGTTTTATTTGTTATCATTTTTCATTTGCGTTTTTATTATCGTTTTCATCTAATTAATTATCAAAACTTTGATGATTTTAAAAAAATACCACTCTCCAGGGTTTGTGAGTTGCATCTCCGAAAATGTTATTACATATTTATATATAACGTCAGAGTGTAAACAAACTATTTTTCGAAGATGCATCTCAAAAACACCTTGATTTAGGATGCGTTCGAAGATATATTTTTAAAGAGTATTTCAGAATTTTTTTTTCTCATCCATAAAAGATGTAGAAAGAAATTTTCGTATATAGTTCAAATTAATGTAAGATGTTTAGAATTTTAATAAATAGAAATTATGCCATGAAATTTTTTTCTATCCACCAATCTAATTTTTAAGGTCAGAGATCTTCGTTGTTTTTTTTTTTAATTTTTAAATTGAAGTTAAAATTTTTGAATTATAATTAAATATTAAAACGATTAATATAAAATAAATTCATTTATTAAATATATTTTTAAAAAATATACATTATCTTTCTAAAAATATATTATTGAATTTACTATATAATAGCATATTTAAAAGATACAAAAGTATTCTTATATTTAATTAAATTAATACGATTACATAGATAATAATTTAATGAGTTAAGTTCTGACGTATATATGATTTATTATTATTTTATTTAAATATTGATTATCTTTTTAAAAATATACTATTTAATTTAAGATAGTAACATTTAAAAGATAGAAAAATTCTAATAATTAAGTTAGTAGGCATATATAACTTTTTAATAACTTAATTTGGCATAGTGGCTTAAAATCTTAAGAGTCTCATAATTGTTAAACTATTTTTAAAATTTAGAATTGTAAATATATAATTCTATTAGCGAATGTGGTCATGTACACATGTTAAGATTAGTTTAGTGACAAAAAAATTATTAATAATTAAATTTTATAAGAAAAAATATCAAAATTAAAATTATACTTATGTTAAATTTCAGTTGAAATATTTATTAATATTTTTTAGTTTTTAATGCTATTCACAATATAAATAAAATAATATTTTAAAAATATTTTATATTTATTTTTAAAAATATTTTTTAAAATGTGAACCTGGTCTCTAAATTATTTAAGTCTGTCCTAAACATTAAATAGTGTACTACTTCCACCAACAAACACAAAGTGTTAGGTCTTCCTCAAAATTATTTCCTCAGTCTAGTTTGAATTAATAACCTTTATATTTACGGTTTTTTCTAATCACATAATTAGAATCTTAATTTCTTTCTCCTTCCTTTATTTTCACTTTTATATTAATTTTTATTGTGAAGATACATATTCCATAATCATAATAACTTTTTTTTGTTAGATAATATTTGCACACAAAAAACGTGAACCTATGTTTGAAAGTTGACATCTAGCAATAAGCATAAAAAAATCTTATCTCTTTAGTTATTCTATAAATTTGGTTTCTTTTATGTCTCTTATCATACCTTTATTTAGTTAATCCTACAGCAACCTAAAGTTTGGTGAATGTTTTCCCAATTTTGGAACTAAAACTACATAATTTGCATAAGTAATATATGCTTACCTTTGTCTTTAGCTTATAACCAACGATATATGATTAATTAATTAAGTAATAAAGTGGAGTTAGGAAAGAGGAGAGAAACATGGCAAAAGGGAAAGAAAGTGATGAATAATGCCAAAATGACACACTAGTCACTAGGATTCTAAGCTTTTCCACGTATAAGATGCTCTAACAATTCAGGGTATTATAGTCCACTCATTTTTTATCAGTCACTTGACATAATGGTGTCTAATGTCTATGCCTAATAGTAGTAATCATCATTAATCAGTGGCACCTCAAAGCCTATTTAATTGACGTCATAACCAAAATTTAGATTTGTTCTGCTAATGAATTTAAATTGTTGGTGTAGATTCTCGACTTACTTGTGTAGATTTATAGTGCGATTGTGTTATATCCCAAAAAAATTTCTTAAATTTCTCAAAACAATTCTCATTTTTATACTCGATAATTTTTCAAGGGTTGACCAGATGAACCCTCTCCTAAGCAATCAACCCAAATTATGATTTTGATTCTCTGAAGTCAAAGATGAGTTCTAATACCCAGAGTGGTCATCATACCTCCTCATATATCTCAAGAGATCACCATGACAAGTTTCAAGCCTTACAGCTTAAGTTTGCCCAGTCAATTGCTCAGATGGTTGAAAATCAATTGTATTGGACAAAAAATCAACTGTGGTCAATGTAACACCCCAATATTACCCAAGGTTTTATATGCAAAAATCAGAGAAAATTAAAATTTCATAAATTCAATACTGAGGCATCACACCTTTAAAACCAAATCACTTTAAACAGTTTGCTTTAAAGTATAAATCTCAGATACATAGCATCGTCGGAAATCGTAAATTGATTCTTAAAAATCAAAACATCTTCTTAATTAGACTTCCTTATCAAATCATGTTTTCATAAAGTATGATTCTTATTTACAAAAGGAAGAACAACAAAAGAACAACAACAAGACAACATAAATATCCCCCCCTGCTACGTGTCGGGCGACACCGACTCGACTAACGCTGACTATAAACTCCGTCTTCATAACTGCGCGTTACCAATATAAAGGTAACGACGAAATAAGTAAAGGGTGAGATAATCCAAAACATATAATTAAAAGGCATGATAATATATATATATATATATATATATATATATATATATATATATATATATATAGTTTCAGAATTATAAAGGGTATAGATTAATAAGTGCAATTCCAACACATATCCAAAACTCACTCACTCTAATCGTCATTCTAATGTGTATAATCTACACTTTATCTCCATAACCTCATCGACATAAATCGTCACAACAACACGTAAACGTTCATCTCCACGAAATCATCACAAATCAATATGTCACTAATCAACACGGAAGTCATAACAACAACATCGAATAACAACATCAATCAATGCTAATAACATAAGAAACATAAATAAAATCATCACAAATTGGCTAAAGCCCATCGTCGCTTTTTGGCATAAAAGCCCATCGTCGCAAACATCATCACAAAACTCATCATTTATATTCATCGCCTAGTTATCATGAAATTATCAAGTTATATTCATTTAATGTTCATCATAAAGATCATCACCGAACAAAACATCATATATCATCGCAATTCAACATCATTCATCAATTAAAACCCAACGCCAAACAACTCAAACATAAACATAACTGACTCCATGAGACACGACTATGTTATGCATGTGGTACCCGTCGCTTTGTCCATAATTAGGAACACTTGGCATAAAAGCCTCGTCGCTTGGCATAAAAGCTCATCGTCGTCAATGCAATGTATGTGACTCGACAATAAAACAACACAACAAAAACATCATCATCGCTCATCAAAATTGGCATAAAGCTCACATCGCCATAATTTATCCACATCAAGATAAATATATCATCGCATCATATTTGCATTATGCAAAACATCACCAATAATTCATCAAGTATTCATTAATAAATACATTGTCGCAAACATCATGTTTAATCACACCACATCATTATCAATTCATTCACTAAATTCCAAATACGGAAAAATAGTTAAACACTTATAATCGTTGCGAAAGCCATTCCTAATAACCGACATTAATCATAATCGTCAACATCGCAATCGGATTGTCCATACGTGCCTTAAATCTACTAAAACGCAATCTGATTCAATGTAACCGTAAATTGGCCTATTTCGGGTCATCTCGTAAAAACTCGTAATTTCTAAAAACTAACCTCACCACTACGTTCTACACATCGAACTTAGCTAGCACGTCAATTTTCGTTGAATTCGGAGCAACTTGCTCCGTCGCTGAAATTACCGAAATCGGAAAATCAGAACATAATCGGGGCAAAAGAAGTGAAAAAAAATCAGAATATGGGAGGCTACAGATACATCAACACGGGCCCCCATGTTAATCAACACGGCCCGTGTTGAAAAGCCACTAGAAAGCTCAAAAACACCAAAGTCAGTGAATCAACACGGGCACCCGTGTTAATCAACACGGCCCATGTTGATGGACCTGGCAGCAAATATCTCTTGTTCAAGAGGTCAACACGGGCGCCCATGTTAATCAACACGGCCCGTGTTGATGGACGCGTGTGAAAACTTCACATTTACCATTCCCATTAATTCTAATCATCATCAACCTCATAATCCCTACACCTAATTCAACTTTTCTAAACATTTTCAATACTCCTAGTTTCTACAAGCTAACCCCTAATAAACCCACAATCCATACTCTTATTCCAACTCTTCTAATCTATTTCAATCAAATAATCAAACACACAACTCAAACCACAACATCAATTTTCATTGCAAATCCACAATATAAGTATCAAAACCCTAAGTATAGGAAGTGGAAAATCAAACCCCTTACCTCTAGCTTGGTTCATTGCAAGATGCTCCAACAAAACCCCAAATCCATGCTTGCTCTTGCTCCTCTTCTCCTTCTTATCCAAACCCTCGCTTTCTCTCAAGCTTCCAAGTTTCTATTCTTGGCTTTGTTTTCCAAATGGGAAGAAAATGAGGAAATGTGGTTTTTATAATTATGTTTTCTTACTAGCTTCCAAGTTTCTATGTTTGATTTTGGTATTTATGAATGGAAAGAAAGTGAGGAAAATTGGTTTTATAAGGGTGTACTCTTACTAGCCAAGGGTGTAAACCCCATTTCTACAAAATTACTCCTCACACCCCTATCTATTCTTAAAACACTAATAACATCTAATTATATCATTAATTCAATTCATTCAAATAATTCCGGGGAATTAAATATCGGTCCGAATAATATTTTACCGGACCAAACGGAACGTCGCTAAATATATTATCATATATATCGATTAATATATTTATTCTCGTCGCAAAATAAATATCGATCGGTAACTCAAAAATATTAATATAATATTAATTAAAACAGGGCGTTACAACTCTCCCCCACTTATAACTTTTCGTCCTCGAAATTTCGACCAACACGAACAAATCGGAACATGCCTACGCATTCGTCCACTCAATCCTCGCGTCAATTAAACAACATACAAAATACACCAAACACAAGGGTATCTCCCTAACCACAACATCCAAACAAGAACAACCATGCCGAGATGCAAAGCCCATACAATGCACTCGACAACCAACTAACACCCAACAACTAAACAAGTCGCAGACACACCGGTTCACTCGAGAACCAAACAAACAAGATCGATACTATCCTAACGTCTCAACCATAGAATTAGTTACACACTCGAACCGATACCTCGGAAACGAGTCACCAAAGATAGGAACATAAAGTCCTACGACACAACACCGACACCATCGCTAAAACGAAAACAACAAAATGGTTATACAAACCAAAACTGAAACAATCAGAATAGGATAGAACCACGCGTGCTACGCAACCACGAAAAAGATGCCTTCATTCACACATAAGCATGAACTCAAGAATCACACTTGCAGTTATCGCTTTCATTCCAGAAAATCACAAGGTCACATCATCCTTGTAGATTACCAACATACAACCCTCGAACAATAACAAGCTACTCAAACATAACCGAACTGCGATACACCACTCATTCTAGGACTTATACAGACGACTTGCGACTATAACTCACTAGTCCAAATCCAAAAATCTCGCATACTTGCTAACAATTCAATGCTCGATATCTAAACCATGCCGCGTCACCTTTTCTCATAAGATGCCAACTGTAAAACAACTTGGTTAATCCTCAAATGCACAATTATTCAGAATGGATACGTTCACAGCGTACACCCATCAGGACATCTCGCAACATCAGCTTCATCAACTCAAAGAATCACTCTTTCATTCTCTATTGATCAACGTCCATTGATCCTCTAAAATACACGACATAGTTTGACCTTTTCAAGTATTGTCCAAATATTCACTTGTGAACTTCGACGTATACACTTGACTTCAACGAAGTCTCCTCTTGTAACAATTCACTTCCCAAAGTTTGTATCAAGTAATCACCATCCTCGCACCGTCGCAACAATCAATACACAGGCTTCTTATTCGAAACACCTTCATAACTCTCAATCCTTCAAAGTGGTAACTTAGACCAAAACACTCTCTCAAGAACTCTACCCATCAACGTCGTCTCATACTCCTGACTTACAACACAGGTCGGACTTAGAACGATAACATCAATTTCTATGGAATTCAATCATGAACACCGTCGCGACCAACTTTAGTCACAATAGAACACCTTCCTTTATAACACATCAATCATCTTAAGGTACTCGTGGCTAATAAACCATCTCAAAATTCTTTACCGTCAAGACTTATCTTAGTCGCAATCTAATAATCCACCACGACTATTAGTATCCAACGAAATCCATATGTTAGTAGTGAACAAATCCTTAATAACCCTCTAAGCTTAATCTCAACAAGTGTCCCAAAATAAACATGCAACATTCTTCGAAATAATAAATCCCAAATCAGATATTCTTGGGTTAACCGCGATATCAACATACTAAACTCTGCACCAGACGAAGTCTTTTTATAGATCGTACTAAAACTTGAATTGCCTTCAACAATTCCAATCTTATTGCCGTTAACATCTGCACCTTAAGATTTCAATGAGCACAACCACATCAAACTCCAACTCACGCGTTCGACACTTTTTTCCTTATGAAAATCAAATCGTTCCAAGGTAGCAATACACTTTTCCAACTCTATGTCGAAATACATCTTAAGCCCAAAATGGAATATCACAATACGTCGCACAAGGTTCTTCAGTACTAAACAAGACCAAAATCAAAGCATTCTCTAAACTTTCCACTAGCTCAAACAAATTTGCTTCCCATTGCGAAGTCCAAATAGCGACTCAACCATCTCAAGTTAAACTACCCACGACCAATACCAACTTATAAAAAGATCTTCCATCAAACTCACAAAATTAACCATCCACAACAAAGGAACTTCTAAGCTCTGAAATACCTCTTGAGGTCTCCTACAAGATACAAAATAAATCTTCGCGGAACTATCCAAAATATCACCGTCTAAGTCGCTTACTTAAGACACTCACGTCCGACAGTTCCAAAACTCCTTCTTGGGATACTCGACATGCACCGATCTAACTTCACTACTGATAACGCAATGCTCGGATGCTTGCCACAATTCCTTAACTTGATGTGACCCAAATAATATCTATCAACACGAAATAACTCTTACAGCTACTCATGAGAGTACTGTCCGAACATTCCAAAATCATACCTGACGCATTAGTCACACTAATGACATCAACATATACTCGCCCGGACCATACACTATCTTGAAAAGCATCGTCTAAACAGGGCGTTACAGTCAAACTTCATAATTGTTGGTCAACATCAAGATTTTGAATTTACATTCATCATTTGATCAAAGGTTGACCATGATTCATCAAGAAAAGTCAAGATTTGATCAAAAGTCAACATACAGTCAAACTTCATAATTTTTGGTCAACATCAAGATTTTGAAGTTACATTCATCATTTGATCAAAGGTTGACCATGATTCATCAAGAAAAGTCAAGATTTGATCAAAAGTCAAAGTTTCCAAATTAGGATTTTTGGACAAAGAGTCAACAAAACTTTGACCAGACATAACTTTCACATACTTTATCATAAATTTTTCCACCATATCTCATTTTGAAGAGAATTTAATTCACTACAACTTCATGTCTCACAAGCTTTGACCAAAAATGCTTCATTTGAGAGTTATGGATCAAGACATTATAGGTCCTTCTAAAAGTCAACAAAAAGTCATCTTTTTGAAAAGAAGTGTACACGAACATGGAAACTTCAATGAAGATGAAACCAAAAGGAGTGTTTAGAGGACGTCTTAAGATTTCTAAAAAGTCCAAGAACACTTAAAAATGTTGAAAATTGAGCAAGATAAAAGTTGTGCAAGTTTGATATTTTTGAAGAGATGCGTGAAGAGAAATACTTAGCAAATTCAAGTTTTTTCTAAATGGGCCTAAGGTTTTGTGATCCAAACTTATTCCTAAGATTATCCATGACTCCTAAATCCAATTACATGCCTATTTTCCATTTATTTGATTATTTTTTAATTAAAATATTAAAATTCAATTTAAATTAAATAAAATGAAAAAATTACAAGCAAGGTGTTTTGGGCTTATGTTCTAAGTATCTTGAGGACCAAGGAAGCTAATGCTAGCTGGAAAATTCGTGCAAGAAGTTATTGCATGAAGATTGAGCAAAATTGGAAATGTTACATTTGATTTTTCAAATCAAATATTTTCCATTGAATGCCAAATATTTTCTCTTAATTCTTGACCTAATCTCTTGCTCTATAAATACTCAGCACATTCAGACCATAAGAACACGCTTGGCTGCACTAAAAAACCCTACACGAAATTCTCCAATTTTTTCAAGTTTTAGGGCAAATCCAAACACCATTCTCCAGCCGTTCTCAAGATGATTCAAGAATTTTATCACCTTCCCGAGCCTTCCAGCAATCGATCCCAGGTCTTACACAAGCCAAATCGTGCCCAGAACGTGCCAACCAAGTTGCACCGATTTGGGTAAAACTCATGAAACTCAAACTCTCAATTCATGCTACTTAAACTATTTCAATTTGCATAATCATGTTCATATTGATGTTTGTGATTGTTTAGAACCATCGTGCATGAGTTTTAATGCAGAGATGAAGTTTCACCATAGCTAGGGATTGCGAACTGTTGAGTTTCGTATCCCTATTTGTAGGCTGTTTCAAACCAAACCAAGACCACCATTAAATTTACAGCACTTCAATTAGTCTATTTAGATTGTTTTCGTTTTTCTTTTTGAGCTATTTTGCAGGTTTTCAAAATTCCCTTTGCCGGGGAAGACGATTGGAAAGACCACCCAGGGTGGTTTGACCAGCGAGGAAAGGGATGTGGCAGAAGGAAATAACGTGATTTGTGCGTTTAAACATTGGGGACCCACACGCGCACTTTCTGATTAAAATCTGATTTTTAGGAAATTATTTCATATTTATGAATGTGTAAAAAATAATGGATGTATCACCACCCCGCGCGCTAGTCCTCTTTGTCTCTCAAGGCACAGGTTCGAACCCTGCCTTTGGCCAAGTTTTCTAACATTTTCGGATTTTGCAGGTTATCACATAAAAACAATAGAAGGCGTGTTTCTAACACCAATGATACATGGCGGAGTGGCTAGGTTTTGTGCCTACAACCCCATGGTCCTGAGTTCAAACCTGGCAGGGACCATTCCTATTTTTCACCACTTTTCCTCTTCAAAAGTTTCTAATGTTTTTCTTATTTTTATTTATTTTTATTTAAAAATTAATTAAACTATTTTCTAAAATTGCATTTTTTTTTAATTTTAGATTTAGGTTTCTAAAACCTTTATTTAGTTTTTAACACAAAAAAAATTTCTTTTTCTTCACATTAAATTATTTTTTCTAATTAAATACTAATTAATTAGAATTAGGGTTTCCTTTCACTAAAATCAATTCACAAAATTCCCCAAAAATATTTTTTTTTTCTAGTAATTAGGTTCATTAACCCTAAAGACATTTTTTTTTACTAATTTCTAAGACATTTTCACAAACATCTTTCTTATTATTCTAATTATTTATTTACTATTTTGCATTTACAATTCTAGAAAACGATGTATAGGTCGCAAGATTTATTTTGTAATAGTGTAGATTTAGTTTCTGCCTTTACTTTCCGCACCTATATTATGTAACTGCCCCAAAGCCATGTAATAGCGTAGGGCATTTACTTTTCGTACTTTACATTCCGCACCTTTACTTTTCTGTACATATATATCTAACTGTATAGTAACTAGGGGTTATATGGCAATACTAAAAACAATCCTAGATCACTCTAAATCAAGACTAAATATCTGAATTGGACACACCTTTCACACTTGAACCCCTTTAGGGTATCCTCTCTTGTTGCCTTTCGAATACAATGGTCATGTCCATCGAACGTATGAGTACCATTAGCAAAAAATGCTTACGAATAACATCATCATAGCCCCTCGATGACCCTCGATGTTGCCTACGAATACATGATCTCGTCCCTCGGTTGTTGCCTACGAAAAAGTGATGATTATCCCTACGAATTTCTAAGGTATTCCTACATGTTGCCTTCAATGACCATACAATGACCCTACGAATGTCCCTTCACATCCAACGAATAAAGTTTCCTACCAACTAATGGTATGGATAGCCTTATTCTAAAGGAGAAGGAAAATAACAAGAAACGACCATTCTGAGTAGGTAATAAGACTCTATTGCTTGCCCTTAACAAAAAACACTTTTCACACCTCACACTTTTCAAAACTTTTCAAACACTTTGTATATATTCCAGCGTGAATCATTACAAATTTAAACATTTTCCAAACAAACATTTCTGAACACTTCATATACATTCCAACGAGAATCATTACGAAGTCAAAGTGAAATATCTTTCAAAATACTTTTCAAATCACCCAAACACAAAAAGCAAATTTTCAAAAGTGAGCTAAGAAATTAAGAGCTCATAGATAACTACAGATGGAAATGGTGCTAATACTTTCCCTTTTCATAACTACCTCCCTTACTCAGAATCTAACGAAGGTCTTTTCCTATTCTTTTCACCTTCCCTTTATTGGATAAAAGAAAATTCGATGGAGACTCTTGCTATCTGCAACATTTGCGGTAAAACACAAAACAAACAAGTCAGTTCTCCCACCATGTTACAGAACTGGCGACTCTATTGGGGAATACACCCAAAGAGAGGTTACCTTAGGACTTTAGATCAGTTTTATTGCTTTCTATTTGACTTGTCTGCTTTACTTTTAAAGGTTGCTTGAGTATTATATCTATGGGGGATCCTACACCCGGATCTAGGTTTCTTTAGGTAAGTAGCAATAAATCATCGTGACTGTTAGGTGTAAACCGAAACGGTCAAAATGATGGCTACGGTTAGTGTGACGCTTTGGATGTCCTGATGCTCCTCGTGTTCAGTTGAGGAAATATTTGGCGTTTGTTTGGTTTCATAAGCACTAACTCAGATGTAGAACCCTAATTGACCCATCTTGGCCATTAGAAGGTAGTGAGATAGCCGACTTCTGTGCAGACTGAGGTTGGTTGATACTCGATGCTATGCTCATTGAGATTCGACTTTCGGGATGTTTCGGTCGACCACTTGGTAATCATATTGAAATAAAGCCCGTAAGAAAGATCCGTGATATGAGATTCCTAGAACCCAGTTACTCTTGTAGGACATGTTGAACCCACTTGAACTTTGGAGGGTAGACACCTATACCTCATGCAAGCCTTAAACCTAGGGCTATTGCATGAATTGCTTGTGTATGCTATTTAAACATGACATTATAACATCATAACATTTCTTACCATTTCAAGGACCTAGGGATTTATATTTGCTCTATTTTGTAGGGTTATGGCTTCCAGGAAGACCATCCGAATCAACTTTGTGGGTATACCCTCTCAACTTAAGGAGCTTATTTCAAAAATTCCCGATCACTCTCAGTTCATCAAAAGACATGGTTATCTACTCGACCTGGTCACCTCCGGTTTTGCAAAAAATATGATGAGCGTCATATTCCAGTTCTTTAATCCGAAGCATCATTGCTTTACTTTCCCAGACTATCAGTTGGTACATATAATGGAATAATTCTCTAAGCTACTTAGGATACCCATTCTTGATCAGATACCATTCACCGGTTCAGAAAAAGCTTCGAAGTTCCAAGACATCGCATCAGCGTTACATCTAAAGCGATCAGACATTAAAGACAATTGGGAAACAAGAAGCAGAGTTAAGGGTTTGCTTGCTAAATTCATGATGAAGTAAGCTCGAAGATTTCTAAAGGCTATGAGTTTCCATGATTTCGAAGATATTTTGGCCTTGCTAATATATGGTTTGGTTCTATTTCCCAATCCAGATCAATGCATAGATATGAACGCCATTAATATATTCCTCACTCATAATCCCGTGCCTACTTTGCTTGGAGATATTCTGCATTCTCTCCACACTCGTACTATCAAAAGACAAGGGACTCTCATGTGTTGCATACCATTACTATCCAGGTGGTTTATTTCGCACCTTCCTCAATCAGTAATGAAGAACGAACAATGTCTAAAATGGTCTCAAAGGTTGATGTCACTTTCTCATTCAGATATCCGTTGGTGTCTATACTCTCAAAAGGACTTCACTTTCATTGAGCGATATGGGGAATTCCTTAATGTACCACTCCTTGGCATAAGGGGTGGTATCACTAACAACCCTTCTTTGGCATTATGACAGTTTGGTGATGCTCGAAGAGACGGTCCTCATGACATACTTGTCCAAGACATCGTATTTGAATCCGACAGCGATCTCCAAGGTTACCGTCGAAGATTTATGCACGCCTAGGGCATGGTGAAAAAGACTGATACCAAGACTTTGGGGCACAAAAATTCTATTCCTTGGTAACCTTATCTCAAATGGGTACGAGCTCGAGCTCAAAATCTCATGATGCCATATGTTGTTATCTTACCAGTGACTATGGAACCTGTTTCCAAAGGTGACGAACCCTATACCATTCTTCATCCAGACATGCCTACTGATTTCGAAGAATTGAAGAGATCTTGGATTCAAATCAAAGAAGAAAGGGATACATATGAATCTCAATGCTATGGAAGCGAGAAAAAAAATATTGGAGCTGACAAAGCTGCTTCACAAGGAGAAAAACATCAACACTTACTTTAATACAAAGAGGAAGCACCCATGGGAGGCCTAAGCACTAAGAATTTCATTCTTTGTACTTGAATTTTCTTTTGTATTGCTAATCAGACTAATAAAAAAGTTTGTTTCTTGCTTTTTTACCAAATTTAAATTCCCAAGGTCCTTGAAAACATTGCATTGCATTGCATATCATGGCATAACATTTCATAAAAGGTACTCTGAAGATCGGTTTTCTCATTCTCTCGCTGTTTATTTTAGCAGAAATTGCTCTTGAAAAAACTGTGAAAGATCTCCAGGCTCAGAATGCTCAGTTCCAGGAGATGTTCACCAATTTGGGCCAAGGTCGGAAAGATCTGAAGAAACTCATCACCAAAAAGAAGAAGACCGTGTAGAATCAAGCTTCTCAATATCAGTAACTATATCATGTTTTGATGAAGACAAACCTCATGGCAAGAAGGCAAATATATTTATCAAGGAAAAATACACTCTAAAGTTAAAACATCATCATCAAGACTTTGACTCAAGACATTTAAAATTTTTGAGAAGGTATAATAACAATGCCTCACAAATACTTAAGTTTTAGATGCTCAAAGTTCCTAACATGATTGCATGACATACACATTTGATTTCACTAAGTTTCAAATCAAAATTTGCATTTTTCTTACTGTGCAATCGATTTGCATAAATGTGCAACCGATTGCATATTGAATGAAATTCTTAAAAATGCTTCTGTTTGAGGTTGCAATCGATTTACATATATGTGTAATTGATTGCATACTAAATAAAATAACTAAAAATGCTTCTGTTTAAGGTTGCATCGATTTGCACAATGGTGCAATCGATTGCATGCTAAAAAATTTTCACTTTTTAACTAAGTGCAATCGATTTGCACAATGGTGCAATCGATTGCTTACTGTAATTTTTTGAAATTTCATTTTGTTAGAGCCTGTGCAATCGATTTTCACAAAGGTGAAATCGATTGCACCCTGCACGTTTTTGAAAAATCAGAATTCATGCATGCACCATTTCATGCACCCTTTCACTAAAAGTTTGTCTCTAATCTTGGCACTTGTTCAAGATTAAAATGAAGAGACTTATGATATTTTTAAAAGGTGCCATGAACATATAAATACTAAATTTTTCAAATTCATTTCTCACCTCTTCCAATCAAAAATTCATTCAAATTTGAAATATTCACATTCAAGTGTTTATACTTTCATATGAGATTTTCTGCATACTTTCACATTACATAAATCAGAAAATCTTGAGCAATCTATATCTCTAAGTCATTGTGAATTATTGTTATTGGAAGGGAAGATCAAGTATATTCATAAATCACTCAAAGTGATATTGTTCTACAATCTTACAAACTTAAAAATTCTTGTAAAAATCATACATTCTTGTAAAAATCATACATTCTTGTTGTATTCTTGTTGTCCAGGATTGTTGGAAGCAAGTTGTGCATTAAAGAGGATTGTTCTTCTTGCACTTAGTGTTGTTAGACCTTAAAGGTGTTAAGAGCCTTTGGTATCCCTATAGGTTATATAGTAGGCTTCACCATTGGTGTGAATAGGTTGTACAATCATTCTAACTATAGTGAAATCTCTTGCATGTTGTAAGGGGACTGGAGTACTCTCGATCTGTGAGGGGAACCAGAATATATCCTTGTGTTCTTTACTTTTCAGCATTTACTGCTTTCATAAATATCTTAACCAGGAAAGAAAGAATCCTCACATACTTCCATTCACCATACCAAAAATGTTGCATCAAGTATTCATAAAAAAACCGATAGATTTTTAAACACCTAATTCACCCACCCTCTTAGGCGCATTTCATACTTACAATTGGCATCAGAGAAAGTTATAGGTAACTTGTTCCTAAAGATTCAGAATGGCTTCCGCAAATCAAAATCCAGTTTTCAAAGATGGTGGTAGTTACAACAATCCTCCATTGTTTTGTGGTGAATACTTTGACTTTTGGAAAATTCGCATGAAGGCTCATCTTGAAGCGCAAGGAGAAGAAATATGGGTTGCTGTTGAGAATGGTCCATTTGCTCCGGTATGTGTTGTCAATGGTATTGGATCATCAAAGCCTAAAGCATCATGGAATGAAGATGACAAGAAAAAAGTTCTCTTTCACAAAAAGGGAATCAATATTCTCCAAAGTGCTCTTTGTATGGATGAATTCTTTCGAGTATCGGATTGTACAACGACAAAGGAAATTTGGGACACTCTTGTAGAAACTCATGAAGGAACCACCGAAGTCAAAAGATCTAGATTGAATACTTTGAGTCAAGAATATGAATTATTCTGAATGCTTCCCGGAGAATCCATCGTTGACTTGCAAAAGAGATTTGTTCACTTGACAAATCATTTGAAGGCACTTGGTAAGACTTTAACTAACGATGAATTAAATCTTAAAGTGCTTAGGTCTTTAACTAGGGAATGGAAACCAAAAGTGGCGGAAATATCCAAAAAGAAGAGCCTAGCAACTATGATTTCCGCAACATTATTCGAAAAGCTTCAAGAATATGAAACAGAACTTGGAATACTTGAAAAACATGAGAATCATGAGAAGAAATCCAAAGGCATTGCTTTGAAAGTATATTCAAAAGAAAGTCAAGATAAAGATGCATCGTAGGAAGATGAAAACTTCTTGCTTCTTTTAAAAAGGTTAGAAAAGTATTTTGGTCATAAAAATAATCTTCATAATGCTAACTTTGTCAAAAGAAAGAAATTTTATAAGCATAAAGATAAAGAAGCCTCCACATCAACACAAGATGTCACATGTTATGAATGTGGAAAGCAAGGTCACATAAAGCCAGATTGTCCAAAACTCTTCAAGAAAAATGGATTCAAAGGCAAAAAGGAGTTCAAAAATAAAAAGGCTTATGTTGCATGAGAAGATAATGAGATAAGTTTTTTATCCTATTCGGATAGTGACAAAAGTGCAAATCTAGCATTGATGGCTTCACACCATTTTGATGATGAAGAAGGCGAGGTTAGTTATGATAACTCTCTTTATGATAATGGTGCACAAGGTGCTATAGATGAACTATTAAATGAATTCAAAATTCTATATAGAACTATTTTATCTCAAAAGAAAATAATTTCATCTTTAGAAGAAAAAGTTGAAACTATTGAAAAAGAACATAAAGATGAAAAAGAAAAGATGATTAGTGATCAAAAATAGAATTTTGTATGCAATAGTTGTGAATCACTTTCTTTCCAAATTGTTCAATTAAAAAGATTCCTTAAAAGGTATGAAAAAGGACAAGTTGGATTGGAAAATGTTCTTAGCACACAAAGATATCCTAAAGATAAAAGTGGACTTGGTTTTTCAAAATTTTCTCAACCAAGTCCCAACAAAACTGTCTTTGTTAAGGCTAATAACCAACCAATCCAAGAGAAAGTAAATAATCCTAAAGTAGTTCATCAATATCCTAAAAAGAAAAGAATTGTTAAGAATAAATCTTATCCTCCTAGATATAGAAGTAATTTTTAACCTACTTGCTTCTATTGTGGTATTAAAGGCCACACACCTAATGCTTGCTATGTAAGAAACTTTAGTGTTCCAAGTGGGCATTATTTGTGGGTAAGGAAAGTTACTAATTATGAAGGACCCAAAACAATTTGGTTACCTAACAAAACTTAATTTGTTTTGTAGGTGTGCTTGAAAACTACTTCAAATTTATGGTATCTTGATAGTGGTTGTTTCAAGCATATGATGGGTGACATAAACCATTTTTCAAATCTAGTCTTAAATGCCAAGGGTTATGTCACTTATAGAGATAACAACAAGGGAAGAATTCTTGGCAAAGGAAAAGTTGGTGCACCACCTTTCACATCTATTGAAGATGTTCTTTATGTTGAAGGACTAAAGCACAATCTTCTTAGCATTAGCCAAATTTGTGACAAAGGCTTCAAGATCAAATTTACTAAAGATGAATGCTTGATTATTGATGAAGTCACCAATGAGGTAAAACTCAAAGGTAAAAGAATTAATAATATTTTTATGTTTTCCTTAGACGATTTATCTTTAAAAGTAAAATGTCTCATGGTAAACAATAATGAATCATGGTTATGACATAAAAGAGCAACCCATATTCATATGGAGCACTTAAATAAATTAACCAAACATGATCTTGTTTTTGGCTTACCAAAGATAAAGTTTGTCAAAGATAAATTATGTGATGCTTGTCAAAAGGGAAAACAAACAAAGTCAACTTTCAAATCTAAGGATGTGGTGTCCACTACAAGGCCACTACAATTGTTGCACATGGATTTATTTGGTCCATCAAGAACAAGAAGCTTCAGAGGTAATGTATACACTTTAGTTATTGTTGATGATTTTTTTTGGATATTCTTGGACTTTCTTTCTTGTGCAGAAAAGTGATGCTTTCAAAGCCTTTAAGAAGTATGCAAAGCAAATTTAAAATGAAAAATCACTAAAGATTGTATTCGTAAGAAGTGACCATGGTGGAGAATTCCAAAATGCATCATTTGAATAATTTTGTGAAGAACATGGTATCTCTCATAATTTTTTAGCACCAAGAACTCCACAACAAAATAGAGTAGTTGAAAGAAAGAATAGGTTTCTAGTGGAACTTGCAAGAATGATGCTTAGTAATGCAAATCTACCAAAGTATTTTTGGGCGGATGCGGTTAGTACGGTATGTTATGTTGGAAATCGAGTTATCATTAGACCTATCTTGAAAAAGACTCCATATGAACTCTTCAAAGGAAGAAAGCCAAACATTGCTCACTTTCATATCTTTGGATGCAAATGCTTTATCCTCAACAATGATAAAGACAATCTCGGTAAGTTTGTCGAGAAATTATATTTCTTGGTTATTCACTTTCTAGTAAAGCATATAGAATTTATAATAAAGAACTCTAACTATTGAAGAATCTATGCATGTTTCTTTTGATGAAACTAACACCTCTAAGGAGGAAATAGTTGTGTGTGATAATGATGATATTATAGATTTACCCCCGGAAGAATTTTCAAATAATCAAAATGTGAATCAACCGGAACATCAACAAGGAGTACCACAACAAGATTCAAACATCAATGATCTACCCAAAGAATGGAGAACTCATAGAGACCATCCTATTTATAAAATCATTGGTGATATTAGTCATGGAGTTACGACAAGATTAAATCTCAAAGATGCTTGCTTAAACATGGCGTTTGTTTCTCAAATTGAACCCTCCAAAGTTGATGAAGCGTTAGGAGACGATCAATGGATAATTGCAATACAAGAAGAATTAAATCTATTCGAGAGAAATCAAGTTTGAGAACTTGTTCCTAGGCCAAGTGATAAACACATCATAGGTACCCGATGGGTGTTTAAAACAAACTTGATGAGAATGGTATAATTGTTTGAAACAAAGCAAGGTTGGTGGCTCAAGGTTACAATCAAGAAGAAGGAATCGACTTTGAAGAAACATTTGCTCCAGTTACAAGGTTAGAAGCTATTCGTCTTTTACTTGCTTATGCTTGTTCATTAAATTTTCATCTTTATCAAATGGATGTCAAAAGCGCATTCTTGAATGGCTACATCAACGAAGAAGTCTATGTCAAACAACCCCCGATATTTGAAGACTTCAAAAATCTTTCACATGTCTTTAAGTTGAGAAAGGCTCTTTATGGCTTAAAGTAAGCACCAAGAGCATGGTATGATAGGCTTAGAAATGTTTTGTGTGAAAAAGGTTTTGAAAAGGGTAAGGTTGATAAAACTTTATTCATTAAGAAAATCAAAAGTAACACTTTATTGGTTCAAGTCTATGTTGATGATATTATTTTTGGATCGACTAACAAAGAAATGTGTGAAGAATTTTCTTTGATGATGCAAGGAGAATTCGAGATGTCCATGATGGGTAAGATGAATTATTTTCTTGGACTACAAATTAGGCAACTAAAAGATAGAATCTTCATCAATCAATCCAAGTATTGCAAAGAATTATTGAAAAAGTTTGATATGGATAGTTGCAAAGCAATGAATACTCCAATGGGCTCCGGTACATATGTTGATCAAGATAAATCCGATATTCAATTGATATCATAAAGTATCGAGGTATGATTGGTACTTTACTATATTTGATGGTCGTCGACATAATGTTTAGTGTTTTTCTTTGTGCTCGCTTTCAAGAAAATCCAAAAGAATCTCATCTAATGGCGGTCAAGCGAATCATGAAGTATCTCAAAGGAACAACCAATGTCGGCTTATGGTATCAAAAAGGTAGTATTTGCAATTTAATTGGCAATTAAAGCAGATTATGCAGTTGTAAAGCGATAGAAAAAGCACAAGTGGTACTTGTCACATTATTGGAAATGCATTAGTATCATGGGCTTGTAAAAACAAGCATGTGTTGCTCTTAGCACGCGAGCGGAATACATAACAACGGGTAGTTGTTGTGCACAAATTCTTTGGCTTAAGCAACAACTTCGTGACTACGAGCTTGATTTCGGATGCATTCCTCTTCGATGCGACAACACAAGTGCAATCAACATTACAAAAAATCCGGTCATGAATTCAAGAACCAAACACATCGACATTCAACATCATTTTCTCCGTGATCATGTACTTCAAGGAGATGTCGAAGTCACTTTTGTGGATACTCATAATCAACTCGCAGATATTTTTGCAAAGCCGCTTGCTCGTGAACCATTTTATAAAATAAGAAGAGAACTTGGGATCTTGGATGAAAGTGATACATAAAATGTTCACTTCAATTAAGGTGCACATTTTATTATTTTCTTAAAATTTTATCAAATGCATCTCTTCTCCTACTCCTTCTTATATTTGTTTTATGTGCATAAATGTGTTAAAATATGTGTGTTTTATATTTAGTACACTTAAATGTTAATATATATAAGCTTCTAAACCCTCACATGCACTTATAGTAGTTTTTTTCACATTTTTCACAGCCTGAAATCGATTGCACATAGATGCAAATCGATTGCATACTGGAACTTTTGCAAAATTCATGTTTTTTGTACTGTGCAAGTCGATTGCACATTTATGCAAATCGATTGCACGTTGTAACTTTTGCTAAAACACTTATTTTTGGTCTGTGCAAATTGATTGCTTACAAGTGCAAATCGATTGCACCTGTGCAAAAACAGCCTTTTATTGTGCTTTTATGGTGTGGTCAGAATTGATTCCTTCTCATTACTATCCCATTTAACCTACCTCCTTGACCTATTACATCACTTTGACCACCTCTCCTCTACCCAATTACATCCCTACCTATTCCATCTCTTTATCATAAATTCTTTTCCCAATAATCAATCACTTCCCACTACCTATTTCCAACAAACATATCATAAACTCTCAAAAAAATCCATTTTCTTCCTCACTCATACCCAATTCCGAAAATACACTATCAAACCCCAAATTTTCTCCAAACCCTAACTCAAACTCATGGATTCTAGACAAAAGAGAAAGGCTTCATTGCTGCAAAGGAAAAGGTCCAGCTTCTTCATCATCAACAACTTATATTCCACTCACTTCACAACAAGAAGAGATGTTCTCCAAACACTTTCAACACAAACTTGTCTCCACACCTAAGTATGGTATCCTATCAACTTTTCCTACCAAATGCTTTAGCTTTCAAACGGATTTAATTTCTTATGGGTTAGAACCTTTAATTTCATCATTCAGACCATACTACCCGGATCTTGTTAGGCTATTTTTTTGCAATTTGCATGTGAAAAATGGACAACTTGTCACTTTTGTTAATGGAAAAATGATTGTGTTAAATTCGGAAAAATTAGGAAGAATCTTAGCAATAACTAGTACCGGTAGTTCATTATATGATGGTGATGATGAAGAATGGAAAACCTATAAGAAAAGGTCCTTTTACTATAGTCTTGGTAGGATTTCGGAACAAGACTTTCATGCAAAAAGAGTCCGTGCTCTAGGTGGTGTTGAACCATCTAGAGATTCTTGGTCCGCCGATATATTTCATCTCGGTGATAGGCTATTCCATTATTTCATATCCTATGTCTTGTTTCCAAGAGCCGGTAATCATTGCACCGTTACCGATTTAGAGATGCAACTACTATTTGCTCGGAAAAATAACATTGCGGTAAATTGGGCTAAAATGATATTGACTCATATGACAAAGCTTAATGAGAAGTCAAAGTTTTTACCGTATGGATGGTTTATTACCCGGCTTTTAGAGGACTTTAATGTTAATTTTGAAGGTTTTGAGTCTTTTTCTATGGATGGTCCTAGCAACAAAATCACTATAAAGAATGTGGATGCAAGAATGGGTGTCATATACAATGCGGAATCAAAAGCTTATGTCTACATTGGTGAAGATGTTGAAAATGAAGGCAATCAAGTGGTTGATGGTGATGAAAATGTTCCTATTCCTCAAGCTCCAAATGTTCAAGGGCCACGTAACCAAGAAATAATGGACTACATGACCCAACAATTTTCCGCCCTCAACTCAAATATCAATTCTCAAATGTCTTCCATCAATGAGTCAACAACAACTTGAATCAACAAATTTCAAAACAATGTGAACAATCAATTTTCTTATCTATACTCACATTTATACATCCCTCCGTATGATCCAAACAACCCGACCATCCCTCCACCAAGATACAATCCTTATCCCGGGCCAAAAAATGACATGGATCAATCTTGACTTATGCCTTTCTTATGTCTTTGTTTATCTTAAGTTGTTATGTTATTTTAATTATGTTTAAGTTTCTGATTTTATACTTCCATTTATTTGGTTATGTAAGGTACTTAGTACCACAACAATGTTTGCTTGTTAATAATTTGTTTAAGTTATGTTATGTTATGTTTAACTTTTATATATGTAGTATGAATTGCTAACTTTAAGTGCCTATGTCATGATAAATTATATGCCATATACTTCACCCATCTTTCCCTTCTTTTTGATAATTTCAAAGGGGGAGAAAGGTGTATTGCTTGTTATTTCCTTGTCCTAAATTTTCAGGTACAAAAAAAACTCTCCAACATTCTTAAAATTCACACATTGAGGGGGAGTCAAATCCGAAAATTACAAAGCATCTTAGAAGGGTGTTTGTCATCATCAAAAAGGGGGAGAATGTAGAATCAAGCTTCTCAATATCAATAAATATATCATGTTTTGATGAAGACAAACCTCATGGCAAGAAGGCAAAGATATTTATCAAGGAAAAATACACTCTAAAGTTAAAACATCATCATCAAGACTTTGACTCAAGACATTTAACAAATTTTGAGAAGGTATAATAACAATGCCTCACAAATATTTAAGTTTTAGATTCTCAAAGTTCCTAACATGATTGCATGACATACACATTTGATTTCACTAAGTTTCAAATCAAAATTTGCATTTTTCTTACTGTGCAATCGATTTGCATAAATGTGCAACCGATTGCATATTGAATGAAATTCTTAAAAATGCTTCTGTTTGAGGTTGCAATCGATTTACATATATGTGTAATTGATTGCATACTAAATAAAATAACTAAAAATGCTTCTGTTTAAGGTTGCATCGATTTGCACAATGGTGCAATCGATTGCATGCTAAAAAATTTTCACTTTTTAACTAAGTGCAATCGATTTGCACAATGGTGCAATCGATTGCTTACTGTAATTTTTTGAAATTTCATTTTGTTAGAGCCTGTGCAATCGATTTTCACAAAGGTGAAATCGATTGCACCCTGCACGTTTTTGAAAAATCAGAATTCATGCATGCACCATTTCATGCACCCTTTCACTAAAAGTTTGTCTCTAATCTTGGCACTTGTTCAAGATTAAAATGAAGAGACTTATGATATTTTTAAAAGGTGCCATGAACATATAAATACTAAATTTTTCAAATTCATTTCTCACCTCTTCCAATCAAAAATTCATTCAAATTTGAAATATTCACATTCAAGTGTTTATACTTTCATATGAGATTTTCTGCATACTTTCACATTACATAAATCAGAAAATCTTGAGCAATCTATATCTCTAAGTCATTGTGAATTATTGTTATTGGAAGGGAAGATCAAGTATATTCATAAATCACTCAAAGTGATATTGTTCTACAATCTTACAAACTTAAAAATTCTTGTAAAAATCATACATTCTTGTAAAAATCATACATTCTTGTTGTATTCTTGTTGTCCAGGATTGTTGGAAGCAAGTTGTGCATTAAAGAGGATTGTTCTTCTTGCACTTAGTGTTGTTAGACCTTAAAGGTGTTAAGAGTCTTTGATCTCTCTATAGGTTAGATAGTAGGCTTCACCATTGGTGTGAATAGGCTGTACAATCATTCTAACTATAGTGAAATCTCTTGCATGTTGTAAGGGGACTGGAGTACTCTCGATCTGTGAGGGGAACCAGGATATATCCTTGTGTTCTTTACTTTTCAGCATTTACCGCTTTCATAAATATCTTAACCAGAATAGAAAGAATCCTCACATACTTCCATTCACCAAACCAAAAGTATTGCATCAAGTATTCATAAAAAAAAAAGCGATAGATTTTTAAACACCTAATTCACCCCCCATTCTTAGGCGCATTTCATACTTACAGACCATTGGCCTTATCAACCTAGGAAGAAAGCATAGAGGTCCAGTCTAGGTAGTCATACAACTCGAGTTCTCAGACAAGAGTGGCGAAACTGAAGGTCTGAAAACGAAGAGGAAGACTATATGAGTGAGAAGTATCCTCCTGACAACGAAAAGTACAAGCAACTTGAAAATGTTAGGGTTAAACTTTGATGATCTGAGTCTGGTTCCTTGATTGGTAATTCCCCGCAAGTTCAAGGCACATACCTTTGCTAAGTATGATGGCATTTATTCCCCGAAGCTGCATCTGAAGTCCTATGTTCATAAGATCCATCCTCATACTAAAGACAGGAAGTTGTGGATAAATTTCTTTCAATAGAGTTTGTTCGACACACAGTTGGAGTGGTAATATCAGCTAGAGAATACCCACATTCATACCTAGAATGATTTGGCAAATGCTTTCTACAAACAGTACCAGTACAATGTTGAATTGGCACCAACCCGCGTGCAACTACAGAGCATGTCCATGGGTCGTCATAAGAAGTTCAAGGAGTATGCTAAAAAATGGAGAGATCTAGCAGGCAGAGTCCAACCACCCTTGTCCAATTGGGAATTGTTTGACATGTTTACGGGAACACCGATAGGCCCATTCTTCAATCATCTGATTGGAAATTCTTCAGCCGGTTTCACCGAGTTGATACTGACAGGAGAACATATTGAAGTTGGAATCAAGAGCGGAAAGATTCAAGTCGAAACATCTTCAAATGTTGTGAAGAGATCTTTTGGTGGAAAGAAAGAAGTCGAAGTTGTGTATAGTCAGAAGAGTCGTGACAAAGATGATCGCAATCAATCTGTGCGGGAAGTCCTGATCTCTAATCCCACACCAGTGCAACCTCAACAAGACAACACGTGTATGCAGAACGCGCCACGAAGACAGTTTATGAAGATCAACATGCCGTTATCTTAAGCATTACAACACCTACTGAAAGCAGAGCTGATTACTTTGAGGGATCCTCCTCGGTACTTCAACACCTCCTCTCCGAAGTACAATCCTAATGCAAGGTGTGCATACCACTCCAATAGCCCAGGGCATGACACCAACAACTGTTGGGCCCTGAAGAGAAAAATCCAAGACATGATTGAAGCTCGGGAAATTGAATTCGACCCTCCTGTCGAAACTCCGAATGTGATCAACGCACCAATGTATGACCATGGTAAAAGTGCCAATGCCATTGACAATGGTTCTTATGTCTTTAATGTGAATGAGCTGACCACTCCCCTGATGACTGTCAAGAAGGATTTAGTGCAAGCCAGTTTATTTCTGGGATGTTCTGACAGCTGTCGTTGGTGTGCATCTAAATTCAATGGATGTTCTTGGTTGAAGAGATGCGTTTAACACATGATAGACAACCGAGAACTTCTATTCCTAAAAGCTCCATCTATAGAAATTTTATGCGAAGATGTTTCCAAAAGCCTGAAGATCAAAGACGTAAGCAAAGCTGTATCAGAAGTCTGAGATACCTTGGGGCAGCCAAGTGGTAAATTTGATTTCATGGTGAAATATACCACTCCTGAAAGCTACAAGATTGCAATCAAAGGCATCAAGGCAACTTGATTGGGAGACGACGACTATCCCGAAGAATATGCTGATGTGAACACAATAAGGATCACCTCTACCGATCCTGCACCCAGAGTGGCACCTCTGATTATTACCTCGCCCAGATCAATTCCATATTCATCTGACAAAGATATACCTCAGAATTATGGAGCCAAAGTTTACTATTATGGCGTCAAGCAAGAACCATTGACCATTGAAGACAGTACAATTGAAGCTGCCAGCTCTGATGTTGACAATAACTAGATCAAGCAAAGTAACTAGAACCAGAAGATTTTTTCTCCAGATATCTCTCCTCCAAAGGATAATATTACACCAATTCGCATTCCTGCTACTGAACCAACTCCCGAGGCTCGAGGGAATGATAAAGTGACTTAACCTGCTCAGACAGAAGTACCAAAGGAAGTTGCTGAAGGTACCTCTATACAAGAAATGGAGGAAATTATGAAGATCATTAAGAATAGCGACTACAATGTTGTGGAGCAGTTGGGACAAACCCCATCCAAGATTCCATGCTAGCTCTGTTATTATGCTCTGAGGCTCACGCTAAAGCCTTGGTAAAATACCTGAAGAATGCTCACATACCGCAAGACACTTCCGCTGACCAATTTGAAAGTTGTATTGCTAGCCTAACCGTAGACAATGGTTTAGGCTTTTCAGATGCTGATCTAACTCCTGCCGGGAGGAAACACAACAAAGCCTTGCACATATCTATGGATTGCAAGGGCACTACATTGTCTCACGTTTTGTTGATACTAACTCTTTTCTGAATGTCCTACCAAAGAGTGCTCTTGACCGACTCAATGCTGAAGAAGTGGTCATGAAACCCAGTGACCTAATCGTAAGATCTTTTGAAGGTTCGAAAGAATAGTACTTGGAGAGATCAACCTACCAATCAAAGTAAGTTCCAAGACTTTTGATTCTACTTTCTTCGTGATCGACATTTATCCAGCTTATTCTTGCTTACTCGGACGCCCTTGGATACATGGGGCAGGCACTGTTACCTCTACCTTGCATCATAAGTTGAAGTACCCAATGAAGGGGAAAATTGTTACAGTATGCGGAGAAGAAGAATACATGGTAAGCCATCTGCAGTCATTCTGATACATCGAAATGGAAGGTAAATTTGTCGAAACTCCCTGTCAAGCTTTCAAAGTAGATCCACGAGTCATGCCTGCCGATTCTTCTGTCACTCTTAATGTTACTAAAACTCCACCAAAGATGGCCTGACTTCCAGAGTTGTGGTCGAAGAAGAAGGTTGTAATATTTGGTATTAGCTACCCAATTTTCCATTTAAATCTGACAAGACTGGTCTGGGCTTCAGTTCCAAAGGTCAGAAGATCACACGCCGCGAACGTGCCAGTGGATCTCCATTCCACATCAACAAAAATGGAGTTCATGTTATAGAAGACGATGATGGTGACTTCGACACCAACAATTATATATTCCCAACTCCCAGCGATGGACTCAATAATTGGACGATTAAGGATGTTATGCTAATCTCCTTTAGATAATAAAACTCTAAGCCTAGTGCCTTTCCCGGGGCACCACGACTCGTTTGTGAGGGTTATTATTTGTCATTCGCATATTTTCATTTAATAAATCATTGGAATTTTGCATTCAAATATTCTGCTCTCTGTCTTTCTTTTGATTTATCACCTTTTTCAAAAAGCTATGTGTTCTTACACCCACCCACATAATACACTGCAGATCCACATTCATTTTGAATCTCGTCGATAACAACTCTGCTATTGCTAAATATGAATTTGATAATTCTATCTACCAAGCCGAAGAAGAAGGTGAGGAAGATTGTGAAGTGCCAGGAGAACTTGCCACACTAATACAGCGGGAAGAAAGGGCTATGCAGCCACACGAAGAACCAGTCGAAGTTGTGAATCTAGGTACCAACGAAGACAGAAAAGAAATCAAGATAAGAGCGGGGCTTGATAATAGTGTCAAAGAAATATTGATTCAAATGCTGCGAGATTACATCAAGATTTTTGCTTGGTCCTACGAAGACATGCCAGGTTTAGACATCGACATTGTGGTACACCGACTACCAACGAAATAAGGTTTTCTCCCTGTGAAGTAGAAGGTTTGTCGCATGCGTCTTGAGATGTCCGAGAAAATCAAAGTCGAAGTTATGAAGCAGTTAATGTCGGTTTCTTAGTCGTTACTTCTTATCCATAATGGGTTGCGAACGTGGTGCCCGTGCCTAAGAAGGATGGCAAGGTGCATGTGTGGACTATCGAGATCGAATAAGGCGAGCCGAAAGACAATTTTCCGCTTCCACATATTGATGTCCTTGTTGATAACACCGCTCAGCACAAAGTTTTCTCCTTCATGGATGGTTTCTCCGATTATAATCAGATCAAAATGGTTCCCGAAGACATGGAAAAGACTAATTTCGTTACACGGTGGGGCACTTTCACACAAGGTCGTTCGTTTGGGTTGAAAATATCGGCGCCACATATCAACGTGCTATGGTGGCTTTATTCCATAATATGATCCATCACGAGATAGAGGTCTACGTCGGCGACATGATAGCTCAATCACAAACCGAAGAAGAATATCTCGATCATTTGCATAAGTTGTTTGATAGAGTGAAGAAATGATTGAGGCGAATCGAATTAATGCACATTTAGAGTCAGATCCGGCAAGCTCCTAGAATTCATTGTCAGTGGTAAAGGTATTGAAGTTGACCCCGCTAAGGTCAAAGATATTCAAGAAATGCCAGCTCCTTGTACCGAGAAAGAAGTCAGAGGTTTCTTGGGACGACTGAATTACATTGCCAGATTCATTTCACATCTAACTGCTACTTGTGAGCCAATCTTCAAGCTACTGAAGAAAGATCAAGTAGTGGAATGGAACAACGATTTCCAGACAAATTTTGACAAAATCAAGGAGTACCTACAAGAACCTACTATTCGATGCCACCGTTAAAGGAAGACCTATGATCATGTACTTATGATTAGAGAATTCAATGGGGTGTATATTGGGCCAACATGATGAGTCCAGTCGAAAAGAGTATGCAATATACTACCTTAGCAAAGGTTTACCGATGTGAAACAAGATACTCACGACGAGAAAACTTGCAACACTTTGGCTTGGCTCACGACTAAGACAATATATGTTGACTCACACTATCTTGCTGATCTCTAAGATGGATCCGATAAAATACATATTCGAGAAAACTGCTCTCTCCGGAAGAATAACGAGATGGCAAATGATCTTGACCGAATACGACATCTAGTATACTACTCAGAAGGCAATCAAAGGAAGTGTGGTAGCTGATCATTTGGCTCATCAAGCTGTAGATGACTATCAGTCCATGTATTTCGAGTTCCCAGACGAGGATATTATATTAGTCACCAATTACAAAGAGCCTGGACCGAACGAAGGACCTGAACCAGGATCCCGATGTACCATGGTCCTTGATGGAGCTTCTAACACACTTGGCAACAATATCGGCGCTATAATTACATCTCCTACAGGAGGTCATACACCTTTCACCACCAGACTATATTTCGATTGCACTAACAATATGGCTGAATATGAGGCATGCGTTATGGGTATCAAAGCTACTATTGACTTGAGAATCAAATTCTTGCAAGTATATGGAGACTCAGATTTGGTGATTAGTCAGATCAAGGGCGAATGGGACACGAAGCACCCAAATCTTATTCCATATCGAGAACATGTGTTGAACCTGATCCCTTATTTCAAAGAAATCACTTTCGAGCATATTCTGCGAGAAGAAAATAAGCTGGAAAACACATTAGCTACCATGTCATCTATGTTCAAAGTCAGATGGGACAATGAAGCACCCCAAATCACGATTGAAAGACTAGACGAACCATCATACTGTTGTGCACTTGATACTAAAGGAGTAGAGGAGAAACCTTGGTTCTACGAAGTGAGAAAGTATCTCGAGGCTCAAGAATACCCTGAAGGGGCATCTGTCAACGATAAGAAATTCCTAAGATTCGCCGCCAAGTTCTTTCTCCGCAAAGATGTCTTATACAAACGCAATCAAGACTTAGCCTTACTCCGATGTGTAGATCAGAAAATAGCTAAACGAATCATGGAAGAGTTACATGAAGGCATATTTGGTACTCACTCCAGTGGACATACAATGACTAAGAAGATTCTGAGAGCATGTTACTATTGGTCCACTATGGAAGCAGATTGTTATCGCTATGCTCGATCTTGTCACAAATGCTAGATATTCACAGATAAAGTGCATGTACCTCCAGTCCCATTGAATGTTCTGACCTCCTCGTGGCCTTTTGCGATGTGGGGAATTGACATGATTGGAGAAATCAAACCTACCACTTCTAATGGACACTGATTCATCCTCGTTGATATCGACTAATTTACCAAATGGGTAGAAGAATCCTCATTCGCATATATTACCAAGAATGTTGTGGCTCGATTCATCAAACATAATCTCATTTGTCGATACGACGTCCCTAAAAGGATTATCACAGACAATGGTACCAATCTCAACAATAACATGATCATCGAACTTTGCATGCAATTCAAGATTAAGAATCACAACTCTTCTCTATATCGACCAAAGATGAATGACGTAGTGGAAGCTGCCAACAAGAATCTTAAGAAGATTATACAGAAGATGACAGTGACTTATAAGGATTGACATGAAATGTTTCCCATTGCTCTCAATGGCTATCACACTTCAGTATGAACATCGACAGGAGTAACCCCTTTCTCTCTAGTATATGGCATGGAAGCAGTTCTACCTATCGAGGTTAAGATACCCTCACTCAGAGTACTCAAGGATGCAAAGTTAGATGAAGACGAATGGGTCCAGACTTAGCTCGACCAGATCAACCTGATCGATGAGAAGTGACTCACAGCTATCTGCCATGGAAAAATATATCAAAAATTAATGATCAAAGCCTTCAATAAGAAAGTCAAGCATCGAGTGTATCAAGTTGGCGATCTAGTATAAGTGCATCATCCTACCACAAGGTGATCCTAGGGGAAAATGGACTACCACCTATGAGGGACCATTTGTAGTCAAGACAATATTTTTCGACGAAGCCATGATACTGAGCACTATGGATGGAGAAGACTTCCCACACCCTATGAACGCAGATATAGTCAAAAAATACTATGCATAAACAAGACCCGCTAGGTCGCCTGGCCTAGGCAGAAATAAGGGCGTCCTGGCGAACCAAAAGTGTTCGGGCAAAAGTTAGGGACATATATACAAAAATGTACACCCGACAAGTCGAAAACATGCAAAGGCGGCTTGGGCAAAAAAGGGTATCCCAGTAGAATGAAAACCCGAAAGGGCGGTCTAGGCAAAAGTTAGGGATTCAAGCGTACGACTATGTCTCATCAAGATCATTTACTTACAGACTACACTACTACCAGATTCAAATGGCGCAGATCAGTTCAATCACCTTTTTCTTGCAGCAAGGACATGAGATAGTCAAAAATATATCAGCAATAGTAAAGTCGAAACTCGATGAGATTGTTTCCGCATAGCTTTTATTATTTTCTAAATTTTTCCAACAATTCTCTCTTACTAGGATATTTGTCTCTTTATACACAAACTGCCTGTCTATAGGCTCACTTTTCAAAATCAATACAATTCCCCTTTTCCAGTTCAAGTTTTACTTTTATCTATTTTGTTTGCATAAAGTCCAATGATAGCTTTGAATGATTATATGCATCTGACAACGAAAATCTATTCGCAAATATACGAAAAGAAAATAGAAACAACAATTAATATAGGCTCTAGGAGTTGAGATGATAACTAAAGTCACCAACACATCCCTAGAGATTCATTTTCACAAAAATATCCCCACAGGATAGTCTCTACAAATCCCCACAGAGCCATCGCTCCCTTGAAAAAGACATTTTTCCCAACAAGACTACTACTCTACTCATCAACATCATCACATTAGCCACCGAGCAGTGATCCTATCAACATCATCACGTTAGTCCCCGAGCATTGATCGTCTCAACTCATCACATTAGTCCCCGAGCAGTGATCATATCAACTCATCATGTTAGTCCCCGAGCAGTGATCCTATCAACTCATCACGTTAGTCCCCGAGCAGTGACCCTATCAACAATCATCACATTTGTCCCGGAGCAGTGATTGTATCAACTCATCATAGTAGTCCCCGAGCAGTGATCCTATCAAGTCATCATATTAACTCATCACACCAGTCCCCGAGCAGTGATCTTCTACGTTGTCACGTCAGTCCCCGTGCAGTGAACGTTCACCTTGTTACATTTGTCCCCGAGCGGTAACCAATCATCAATCAACTTATTATGTCAGTCTCCGAGCACTAATAGGATCACATCATCCCCCAGCAAGATCCGTACACGAGATGTTCATCCCCAACTGAGTATCTCTCAAGGATTATCATTCCCCGACAACATCAATATCCAGACCCAAAACTTGGTCAGATAGTGCATTAGAGGAATCTACATCTCTTATGATCCTCAGTATGGATTCTCATCCCCAAGAAGAAATCAAAGATCCCTAGCAGAATGTTCCTATCAACTTCAAGATGGATATGTTTTGAAATACCACAACATCTACATCCATACATTATTCATAAAAGTCATAAACATGTGCATATATCATTCACAAGCATTATCATATACTCGCATGCATCATAATCGGCATAGAACTAAGCATATCCTTTCAAGATTAATTTTCCCCAGCAGGTGGAAGTTATTTTCCAGGAAGACGGTAAAAGATTAATATCCAAAACATGATAGGAAAACTATCTAAACAACCATACAAGTTATTTACAGACAGCAGGATACAGATTAATACCCGAAACAAGACGGGAAAACTATCTACATCCTGACGAGTACTCACGTCAGATAAAGCCAAGAAGAAGGTTTATTCTGACTCTCTCTTATCATCAACTACTCCGGATGGCATCCTTAAGCCCATCTCCGACTACACGTCTTCATCTCTCCAGATGGCATCTTTAAGCCCATCTCCGACTACACATTATCATTTCTCACTTACTGATTGTTGCATAACTGGTTAAAAAATCAATACATAGCAGTAATCTCATTCGAAAACGAGCATGGAGTCTAACGTACGACTCACTCCCCAACACCAAATTCTTCAAATGGCATCTATAAGCCCATTCCAGTACACCGTCAACTGACAATCTCATTCCAATACACCAGCGAGTGCAAATTTTTAGGTGTACTCGAGTGTTCAATCATCTTCTATCTTCAGGTCACGAAAGGCAAGCATACACATCTAACCCTTCAGGTACAAGAATATTGAATAGGGGCAAATATTATACCCCAAAATTTGCCCTCCTATTTCTCAAAACAATCCCCATCTTTATACTCGAGAACTTCTCAAGGGTTGACCAGATGAACCCTCTCCTAAGCAATCAAGCTAAACTAGGATTTTGATTCTCTCAAGTCAAAGATGAGTTATAATACCTCATGTGGTCATCATACCTCCTCATATGTATAAAGAGATCACCATGACAAGTTTCAAGCCATACAGCTCAAGTTTGCTCAGATGGTTGAAAATCAGTTGTATTGGACAAAAAGTCAACTATGGTCAACATACAATCAAACTCATAATTTTTGGTCAACATCAATATTTTGAAGTTACATTCATCATTTGATCAAGTGTTGACCATGATTCATCAAGAAAAGTCAATATTTTATCAAAAGTCAAAGTTTCTAAATTAGGGTTTTTGGACAAAAAGTCAACAGAACTTTGACCAGGCATAACTTTCACATAGGTTATCATAAATTTTTTTCACAAAAGCTCATTTTGAATAGAATTCAGTTCTCTACAACTTCATGTCTCACAAGCTTTGGCCAAAAATGCTTCATTTGAGAGTTATGGATCAAGACATTATAGGTCCTTCTAAAAGTCAACAAAAAGTCATCTTTTTGCAAAGAAGTGTATATGAACATGGAAACTTCAATGAAGATGAAACCAAAAGGAGAGTTTAGAGGACATATTTAGCTTACTAAAAAGTCTAATAACACTTAAACATATTGAAAATTGAGCAAGATACAAGGTGCGCAAGTTTGACATTTTTGAAGAGATGCATGAAGAGAAATACTTAGCAAATTCAAGTTTTTTCTAAACGGGCCTAAGTTTTTGTGATCAAAACTTATTCATAAGATTATCCATGACTCCTAAGTCCAATTACACGCCTCTTTTCCATTTATTTGATTTATTTTTGAATTAAAACATTAAAATTCAATTTAAATTAAATAAAATGCAAAAATTACAAGCAAGGTGTTTTGGGCTTATGTTCTAAGTATCTTGAGGACTAAGGAAGCCCATGCTAGTTGGTAAATTCATGCAAGAAGTTATTGCATGATGATTGAGCAAAATTGAAAATATTACATTTGATTTTTCAAATCAAATAGTTATGAATTAAACTAGAACCACTTTTCAAGTTCAAATAGTATATATATATATATATATATATATATATATATATATATATATATATATATATATATATATATATATATATTATTGATAATAATGATTTAATATTATAAGTATAATATATTTAAGAGTTTTAAGTTTAGAAATATATATTTGACTTATTTAGCTAATTTAAATTATTTTTAATTTCGTTAGAGTTGTCCATAGAACTGTTAGAGTTGTCAATAGAATTATTAGAGTTGTCAATAAAGTTGTCAGAGTTGTTTTGAATTATTAAGAATCATATTTTAATTGTTTCATGTAATTCTGATATATTTAGAAGTTAATAAAATAGTAGAAACATATTATTGACAGTATAGACTCTAATAGCAGTGCAGTATTAATTTAACATAGACATAATAAGAACTTTAGAATAAAGTAGAAATAATAGAATTTTTAGCCGATAACTAATTAACCGGAATTAGTCAAAATAGTTCGGATAATCACGTGGTTTATTTGTATCTTATTTTGGTTGATTCGGTGTGTTATATATTTGCTGTAAATTGTGAATTTGCAAGTGATAAATTGTGTCGTGTTGTTTCCGTTGAATTGTTGTTGTTGTTTGTTGGTATTGATGTTGTTAGTAAATTGTGAAGTTGAAAATTGTTAAGTAATTGTTGTTGTTTGTTGGTATTGATGTTGTTAGTAAATTGCGAAATTGCAGATTGTGATGAAATTGGTTGTTGTTTGCTCGTATTAATTTTATTGATAAACTATTATTGTTGTTGATATGTTGATGAAGTTGTAGGTCGTATGACCAACATTGATAAATTGTTTTGCAGTTGATGAAGTTGTAGGCCTATGGCCAATGTTGAATAAGTTGAATTGTTCCGATTTATAGACATGCTTGAGTTTAGGTCAAATAACCAGTGTTGATCTAAGTTCATTCCATTGATGTATATTTTAAGTTTTGTTGTATGTTGTTGTTGTTGCATTGTTGTGTATTTGTTGTTAAAGTTGAGGTCGTATGGAATACATTGCATGATTAAGTTGGTCTTGATGGCACCACGTTGAAATTTGAAGGCTTATGCCTTGGCCTTGATGACACCACGTTGAAGGCTTATGCCTTGTTAATGCCTAGATAAACTGGTATATATTTAAGTTGGGAGTTTTACTCCAAATGGTAACACATGTATTTGCATAGTTGAGTCGCATATTGAGTCGCGTGTTAAAGATGTTGTTATTATTCGTTGTTTGTTGATTGTCGTTGTGTTGTTGTTATAAATTGTTGTTGCTATAAGTTGATATTGTTGTGAGGTGTTATTGTTATTATAAGTTGTTGTTTCTATAAGTTGTTGTTGTTATAAGTTGTTGTTGTTATAAGTTGTTGTTTCTATAAGTTGTTGTTAGAAGTTGTTGTTGTTATTAGTTGTTGTTATAATTTGCTGATGTTATTAGGTTGTGTTGATTAAGTTGTTACGTTGATTAAATAAAGTGTCTTGTTGTTATTATTAAGTTGTTTGTTAGTTGTATGAATAATTACTGAAGCATTTATTTACCTTATCTTAATTCTAATATATTATTTATCATACGATTTATTAGATTGTTAGATATCTCACCCCTTATGTTGTGATGTTGCCTCTACATAGATAACGTGCAGGTAATGAAGAACAAAGGTTTAGTTGTTGTTTGTCGCTTTGATATGTAACACTCGGGGGGATGAACGCTAGCTGTTTTGCTATTTTGATTTTCTTGTTGAATAACTATGTTGATATATGAAAAGTAATTGTTTACTTTAAATTGTTTTAAGTTGAAAAGATGCTATGACATCCAAGTTGGTTAAGGTAGTTTCGCTGCTTAATATTAATAAAGTTGATTCATGTTGTTTAATTTCATATGAGTTTAGGTGTTATGTATTTGTGTTAGCGTGTTATTGTTTTAGTTGAATTGTAATACTCCCAATTAATTATTGAAAATAATTTTATAACTCTGATTTTTATAATAACTACCGGGGTAAAAATGGGGTGTTACAAGTTGGTAATAGAGTAGGTCGGTCTGTCCGACCAAAGTTGTTGAGTCTTAGTATCGTTTAACAATCGAGTATTGTTATTTAGTTCTAACCATTGTTTATGTTGTAGTAATAAGTTGGAATGGCTGGAAGGAATGATTTTGCAATTGGCTGTTCATAGAGTTGAAGAGAATTGTATGCATTGGATTTTAATTATGGTAAGTTGTAGTTATACCGGAAAAGTAGTAGTCAGAGTATTGCCAAACACAATTGAGGATTAGAGAGTTGGAAGCGAAGTTAAGGATGATTGTGTGGGATAAATTTTCAAGGACGGAAATATTTTAAGTGGAGGAGAGTTGTAACGCCGGAAAATTCCTTCAATTTTTGAAATAAATTATTACGGATTTATTTGTTCGAATTAGTCAAACTCGGGAATTATCAGAATTATTATAAGAGGCATTATTGGATTTATATGTTAGTTGAGCGGCTAAGTTGATAGTTGAGTAATATATTATTATTATTATTATTATTATTATTATAAGTATTATTATTTGTTGGGTTGATTTATTGGTAGTATAAGGGGTTTATTAATAATATATTCGTAATAGTAATAATAATATACTATTATAATTAGTAGAATAATTATATTGGATTAGTTGGTGGTACAAGTAGAATTGGAGGTGTATTTAGTTAGCCCATTAAGAATATTAGTTAATTATAATATTTAGTTTAGTGATAGAATATTTGATTTAATAAAAGAATAAAATATTATGGTTCTCTATATAAGTAATAGTAGAGAAATATTGGGTTTCTTAGAAATAAAAAAAGGAATAGAAGTTGCGGTACAGAGAGAATGTGGAGACTTTTGGAGGAAAACAAGGGTTTGGAGGAAACTGCCTTCAGGGAGAATTGTAAACCGAAAGTCAAATCGAAATTCAATCGAAACTCCGTAGAGCGGCCTTCAATTCAAGGTAAGGGTGGGGTTCTGACTTTTTAATGAGTTGTATGATGAGTAGTGTGTGAGAATTAGGATAATGGAGAATTTACTATGCATTGGTGGTTGTTCTGTTTGGTGAGAAACATGTTTAGGTTAAAATCCCTTATTTTTCTGGTTTTGAAATTATTAGATTGTGTTTGGAATTGATATATTAGTAAAATTGAGAGATAAATTGAGAACCCAATTTGATATTTTAGAAACTATAACTTCTTGCTACTACCTTGCCATAACACTGTTGCTTCGTGTTATTGAGTAAATACATGTTCATATATATGCTTCTCTATTATACTCGCAAATTATTCTAATAGATAGAACAAGTGGAATGTCAAAAATTGATAGCTATTATAATTTAGTGTATACTGAAGATCACTGTGAGAATTGGATGCAATACTATAATGACAAGTAATGTTAATTGAGAATGATAATTAAATTGAGAAAGGGATTTGGTATATACTGTAGTGCTACTTTTTTCTTCCAATTCATACATATGTATAGCATTTTTAGTTTATATATATAATATATATATATATATAATTACTGGATCACCATGTTCTTTTTTGTTGGGTAGGCGAAATATTTTGGTTAATTGTAGCATAGTAATAGTTACGAATTAAACTAGAACCACTTTTCAAGTTCTAATAGTTTATAAGTTGCGAGTTATGATTCAAATGGTACCACATGTATTGGCATAGTTGAGTCGCATATTGAGTCGTGTGTTTAAGTTGTTATTATTCGTTGTTTGTTGATTGTCGTTGTGATGTTGTTATAAGTTGTTGTTGTAGGCCTATGACAATGTTGAATAAGTTGAATTATTCTGATTTATGGACATGCTTGAGTTGTAGGTCGAATGACCAGTGTTGATCTAAGTTGATGCCATTGATGTATATTTTAAGTTTTGTTGTATGTTGTTGTTGTTGTTGTTGCATTATTGTGTATTTGTTATTGAAGTTGAGGTCGCATGGCATACATTGAATAACTATGTTGATATATGAAAAGTAATTGTTGACTTTAAATTATTTTAAGTTGAAAATATGCTATGACATCCAAGTTGATTAATGTAACTCCGCTGCTTAATATTAATAAAGTTGATTCATGTTGTTTCGTTTCATCTGAGTTTAGGTGTTATGTATTTGTGTTAGTGTGTTGTTGTTTTAGTTGAATTGTAATACTCCAATTGTTTGTTGAAAAGAATTTTATAACTCTGATTTCATAATAATTATCGGGGTAGAATTGGGGTGTTACAAATACACTTAGAGCATTAGTCACACCGAACGACATTACAGAATACTCATTGTGACCATACCTTGTCCTAAAAGTAGTCTTCTAAATATCCCCAGCTTTCACACGAATCTGATGATACCCAGACCTCAAATCAATCTTACTGAATATACAAGCACCAACCAATTAATCCATCAAATCATCAATCCTCGGAAGTGGATACTTGTTCTTAATAGTCACCTTGTTCAATTGTCTATAATTAACACACAACCTCATAGAACCTTCCTTCTTCTTAACCAAAAAAATAGGTGCACCCCACGGTGACACACTCGGACGAATAAATCTCTTCTCAAGAAAATCTTCAAGTTGACTCTTCAACTCTTTCAACTCAGAAGCAAACATCTGATATTGAGCCATCGAAATAGGACTAGTTCTAGAAACTAAATCAATCGAAAACTCCACCTCACGTTCTGGCGACAAATCACTTACATCATCAGGAAATACCTCAGGAAAATCACGGACAATAGGAAATTCACCTATAGTTCGTTCCTCACTGAGATCCAACATTGCCAACAAAGCAAAAAACACAGCACCATCTTCCAAAGACTCATTCACTTGCTTAGCAGACAAAAACAAATTCCTTTCGATGCCAGAATCCTAAAAGATAAGCATCTTGTCAAAATAGTTGATAAAAACATGATAATATTCCAATCAATACGATCTCGTCTACTATCAACAAGATATTAAGGGTGATCAGTTCCTTAATTTGTCAATAGGTAACCGACAACCATGATGGTGGCATAAACCATCATTACCCAACTTCCTTAGCGTCCTTCATCTATGCTCACATCCGCACTCTTGAAATCAACAGAACACTGAACCAACGCTCCACCACTGAACAACTTAGAGAAACAAAAGCTTCTCCCCTACTTGTTTCAAACCCACTCCCGCAAACAAGCGGTTTGAAAACCCACACAAGTACCGATAGTGTTTCACACACATATCAAATACAACAGGGAATAAGCACATTAGACAACCTGGTCGGATGCACCGCCCCTTTTGTAACCCCAAATAACTAGTAAATAGCATGCATACATACAAAGGGTGTCACATGTCATTTTATACACAATAGAAACCAAACAAAACAAATATTAACATGCACCTAGTCATAATCATAACACATATTTAAATCCCATGCTTCATCAAAATATGCATATCACAGCGGAGTATTTCTTATCTCAGGTACTATCAATGATTATATCCCATACTATAACCATTAAACATTATAATAGCGGATTTATAACATAATCAAGTCACGTGAATCCAAACATTGGCACTAAGGCCACATCAACATAGTATCTCAACAAATAAATCCAAAACAATGAGAATACATAACAATATCTCATATAAAACATGAGTTCAAATAACCCCTGTGTTACATGACCAAAGCAATGACTCATTACCTAAAAATACAGACTAAAATGAGATGAATATGCTCCTCACTAGCCTTGTGTGAAACACCGCTATCCTTAGAACCTGAACGATGTCGTATAGAACATCACATACAACAGAAGGGTGAGATTTCAAGTCATTACGAGTATATATAATATAACAATGTATATAACATGCCTACGGACAAGAATCTTCATACTTCATATAATTGTCTATACAACATGGCATTAATACATCAAGTTCCAACACAATTATATTCAAATAATTTATCACATACACATACACATTCCAAGCAAAACATCACAAAGCAACAAATGTGAGTCCAATGCAATTAAATGTGACTCATGTATGTGGTACCAATACGTGAACATCAAGTTCACCTCGCTCCCAATTCATTTATCTTAGAATTAGAGACACACTCCAGATCCGGACAAGACCAGAGACACCATATGTGAACCAAAAGTTTCACTGCCTCTATTTCCACTCAAGGATCAAAGCCAACAATGTGAACCCAATATTTCACCGCCTTTATTTCCACTTAACAGTCAAAGCCACCATGTATGCATGTGAAATTTATAAACAACATATGAAAATTAAGATTTTCCACCAATCCTAATTATCAAGCATATCACATTAATCCAACACCTTAAATTATCCACCTTTTCACAACAAACATACATTCATGGTAACACCAACAACAAAACAACACACATAATATTAATCATCCCCACACACACCACAAATAAGATATAGTATCTCCATTATCAAATAATCACAATTGGCATATAGCAACGATACTAACTTAGGTTATTCATATTTTACCTATTCCATGACATACATTTACATATACACATGTCATTTTATATAAATCATTTAATGATCCAAACATTTAATGGCAATAAATCTAGCCCTATCATGTAGGTTATTTCGTTAGCTTCCCAACTGTTGTACCCCAAAGTTTACCCTCCTTTTTCTTGTATTTTTGTCTTATAATTCGATTGCATAAACATACATGTAGTCGCATACATAACATTGATGTTGAGGTTATTTAGTTCAAGGTAGTCCAAGTGAAAACAAACAAAAAAAATCAAATTCTGCATGTGCGAGTCATCTGGAAATTTTGCTGAAACTTCAGAAATTTATCATGTCTCGGCCGTTCACATGGTCATGTCGAAAAGTTGATTCACACAAGCAAAATTGCATTCGGACACTTTTCGTTTAGAGTCCGACTTCAAATTCTCGACGGATTTGGCAGATTTGGACGAATTACGAAAATTATTCGGATAATCATAATTTGGGCTTGATTATGGATCCAAAGCTATAAATACTTTTTGCCTTCACAAATATGGGGGGGGATTCATTTGTCAAATTTGGACCACAACTCACTTCAACATTCTCTCTCAACCAAAAAGCCAAAAAGTTCAAACTGCAACTTTCTCTCCAAGCAACCACCACATGCCGCCACCGGACCTCTGCTAACAACTGCCACCACCACAGACCGCGCTAAACGCGCCCTGCAATTTCTGGTTTTCTTCATCGCAGATTCTCCTATTCCAATCAAGATCTTCATCTACTCCTTTTGTACGCGTTCGGCAGGGAAGGAACGGTTTCATCTTGATTTTCTCTTCAATCTCAAGAATTAAGCAATTCTTCTTCTCCTTCCCCAATCCTCCATTGAAGACTTTGAATTTCTTCAAGAGTTAAAGGTTGATTCGGAAGATTATCATCAATTCTTCATTGATTTGGTGTTTTCTTTGAAGAGCTCAAGGAATTCCTCTTCAATTTGGTCCAAACTTCAAGTTCAAGTAAGTGTTAGGTTCAAATAATCACTTATTTTAAGTTGTTCTGAACTTTTAGCTTTTCTTGAAATTGAACACTATCATTACTTGCAAACTCCATGTAGATTCTGATTCTTGAACCTTCATGTTTGAATTCTTTGTTTTGGATCGGATTTTGTAACATTATTGGTGTCGGTGTGAATATTTTTGTACATAGCATACATGCATTTGTATTCTCTTTGCATTTTAGCCGCAAACTCATGCATTTTACATAATCTAACACATGCTCATGCATTGAAGAGCATTTAGGTCGATTGAATCGCATTGACACATGATGAGTTTAAGCATAACTTGCATTCGTAGTGTGTCGACATGTAGCTTCCAAAGCATTTTGATCACTAGGTACATTGTGCATTGCACATAGTTCATGCATACGCATTCCAAGTGTTTGTGTTAATGTGCAATTAGGATTTGACATGATTATTCCTTGTTTCCTTGTGGCATGCTTTGCTTGCGTCGTTACCTTGTTTGTGGAACATTAGTTCGTTGATACAACTTGCATCATAAGCCTACTCATGCACCGGTTTTCATTGCGCATATTAGAATGTTAATCGTTTGCATTTCCTACATGTTCAAACTTTGCATTGCACATGAGCATTGGAATCCGGTTTCAGATTACACTCTTAGCATGTTCATGCATAACCATACATGGGAAAACATTAGGATTGTTGATTTGCATTCCCTATACGTTCATGCATAACATTGCACACATGAGCATGGGAAATATCGATTCATCACTTGCATTCCGTATACGCTCATGCATAGCATCGCACACGAGCATCAGAATCATCATTCCACCATTAGCATTCCGCGCATGTCTATGTCTTGACCCTCATTCATGAGCATCGGAGCTATTTATCTCATTACTCACATTCCCCACATGTTCATGCATAACATTGTGCATATGAGCATTGGAGCCATTGTGTCAACTTGCATTCCTATACATGTCCATGCATGACATCACACACGTGAACATTGGAATAATTGCCAAACTGTATGGATTAACTTTTTGCATGAGAGCTTCATGGACAGGTGATCCGGATCAAAAACAGCATTTCTGCAGGTTATAGACCGCGCTTAGCGCCACCAGGAGCGCGCTAAGCGCCAAACTCACTGACTTGTGTGTTACAGGTCGCGCTTAGCGCGGTATAGCGGGCTTAGCGCGGCCTGTATTGGTTTTTTCTGCTATTTCCTGTTTCTAAGTGCAAACAGCAGGTGTTCTAACATTCTTAGACACTGTTTGACATATGTTGGATGCAGGGCTTGTGTTGTAAGCTATACGACACATTTCTTTGGTTGTTTCACGTTCGTATACCCACGTATACGTTCCTTTGCTTGCGTTTTGGGTCTAACTCCTTTTTTGCAGGTTTCTCATGTTTGTATACCCACGTATACATTCCTTGTGCTTGCCTCTTGGGTCCAACTCCCTTTTCGCAGTTTATTGTGCGTTTGTATACCCACGTATACATTCGTTTGTCTGCTTTTTGGGTCTAACTCCCTTCTTGCAGGTGTTTTGCGTTTGTACACCCACGTGTGCATTCCTCTACCTGTTCCTTGGGTCTAACTCCCTTCTTGCAGACTTTGTCGCCTCGGATGCGCACGAATGCGCATTCCACCTATTTTTTTTTTTGGTATCACGAGCTACTCTCACCGGTTTGCTCTTGTTACATGGCTGCAGCACTTGAAGTTTTCCGGAGTATTTCCATAGCTCGCAGTGCTCTTCGGATTCTATATCTGTTTGGTAGTTTCTACACCATTTTGCCGCATTCTATTACAGCTTTCCTAGATATCATGAGAAGTAGGGCTTTACAGCTTTCTTTTGCCATGAGAAGTAGGAGTAGAGATGCATGATGGGGCTTCCGTAGCTGAGCATGTTCAGGAACCTCTCTGGTTTATTTAAAGACCCGTTTAGGGCAATTCTACTTGTGATTTGTGTTTGCTTTGATTGCTTTTCTCCAGGTTCTCTAGCCTAGACTTTAGGATTCACATCCTTCGCATGTTAACTTAGGTAGAGATTCCTCGCATCCTCCACCATAGGATCCACTTCTTTTGCCTGACAACATTAGGGTAGTGCGTGTCTAGTCTCCCTTTTGTTTTGCTAGCTTCACTTGCATGTTGCATATAATAAAACTAAAACTTGTTTTTCTTTTTCCTTTGCAAACAAAACACCTAATAATGGTTTGAATTCCTTTCTCAAGGTAAAAATAACCAACCAACACAAACTTTTTTTCGCCTTTGCGCACTTTCTTTCCTTTTTGTGTTTAAACCTTTTTCACGAGTAAAAAACACAAAACCCACCAAAACAAGTGAGCCGAACTACGGCGCTCTGACTTTCCCATTGCACGCAGGAATACGTAGGCATCTTGTCACGGAGCTCGATCGAGCAAACTTTGTAAATCCTTCCTTCTTTTCCCTGTGGTTTCTTATTTTCTCTTTTCTTTTGCATGCATGATAACGATTAAGCATAGATATAACAGACCCTTTAGCTAGAATTAGAAAGTGGATACCGTAGAGTACTACGGGCGCGTGGGGTGCTAATCCCTTTCCTTCGCGTAACTAACTCCCTTACCTAGATTCTCTCGATTTCACGGTCATAGGACCGCGATTTCTCCCCTCAGATTTACTCGATGTTTTCCTTTCTCCGTCGTGAGATAAAAGACGTTCGATGGCGACTCTATTTGATACTTGTAAAAAAACACATGTTTTGATCTCTTTCAAATTTTTATGCATGCAGTTTTAATCCCTGTTATTTTCTAAAATTTAAAAAATTGTTTAGTTATCCTTACACTTTAAATTTTTAAATAATTATTTGTCATACATGTTTAATATAATATAAAAAATTTCTTTATCTAATTTTAGAATTTTTTAAAAGCAAAGAGTTAAGTATGAAATTTTAAATTTCCAAAAATAATGATAAAAGTTATAAAAGATTTGATTTAAAATTAATTTTTATATTATTTTCGATCAACTTTTCATTTATAATATATTATATTTTTTTCATTAAAAAAATTAAGTTAGGTTGGAACTTTTGCTTTAAAAGTCTCGCACTATAACCAGATATAACTTTCTTTCTTAAAATAAATTTGTACTTTTTATATCTACTTGTGTAAGTATAGTTTTGACAGTGTTTTTGTAAAACTCAATAAATTAATATTTATTATTAATATATTTCTTATGTAAAAAAATATTATAATAATATAATCCATACGTTAATTTTTTTTATTCATGTTATATTTCCCTTTATTGCCTCTTTATGTGCACCCTTGCTTTGTTGAAGTGAGCAAATTCTCCTTTATGCAAGTGGAACAAACTATGTATATATAAGATACAAACAAACAAAAATCTGTTAGTTCATAAATAATTAAAAGGTTTAAATCCATTAGATTGTCAACTGACAGTGCTTGATTAAGTGAATTCATTTATTTTAATTATATTAAAAAACATTCTCCTTTAAACTATTATTCACCTTTTTCACATTGAGCCTATTTTATAAAATGGACAGAGATCTAACTAATGATACCTCTAAACTATGATTCATTGATTTAACCACTCAGCTAAATAAAATAGCCATATGGATAAGGGGGTTCTAAGTATAAATATTAAAGTGACATTAAACATCAAGAAAAGGCCAATCTCAAACTATGGCCATTCATTTCTTATCATAAATTAATTATATTAAGCCCCTATGATTTGGATGGTGCAACAAAACATGTCTATGCAGACATGTCACATGCACATCTCAACTATGAGATTTCATACCATTTAAATTAAATAAAATAAAGGAAAATTAGACTATATTAAAATAACATTAACACCTTTGATTTTAAAATATACATTAATATTTCCTAAGCTTAAATATATTAACGGAAATTTTTAACGACAAATAAAATATATATATATATATATATATATATATATATATATATATATATATATATATATATATATATATAGATAGAGAGAGAGAGAGAGACACTGAAGAATACTCCAAAACGTCAGATTAATTTTTTAAAATCAACCGTTGGATTGAAACATATCATCATATAGATCATACCTATAAAGTTTGAGATTAATCTATAAAGATTTACTATACGATCAAGATATCCAAAATTAACGTCAAAATGGACTTTCATATAACGTTAATTTTGATGTAGTTCAATGACATAGTAAACCATTATAGATTAATCTCAAACTTTATAGGTATGATCTATATGATGATATGTTTCAACCATGATTTTAAAAATATTAATCTAAAGTGACGTTTTGCGAGTGTAACTCATGTGTAACTCTCGGTGTAATTTGATCCTCCTCATATATATATATATATATATATATATATATATATATATATATATATATATATATATATATATATATATATATATATATATATATATATATATATAAAATTAGAGGAGTTGTTGATAGAAACTTTCATAATTATAGAAAGACAATTTTAATATACATGATATATATATATATGTTAATAGAAATTATTTTAATTATAGAAAGTTTTATTGGTTAAAAATATACATGTTGGAGATAGGGACGGATCCACATATTACATATTGGTGTGGCTAAATATAAAAGAAATTATGAACTGAAAATAAGAAATAATATTATTTAATGCAATTCTTTTACAAAGAAACTCTTCTACTATCTATATTTTGAAAATGAGCTAAAATAGTATCATTGTTAATTGTTCTAAGAACATGTTTTTGTAAAAGTTACAAGAAGGTGATTTAATCATTGATCACTCATTTTGTCACAAGCCGACTCTTCACAAATTTCAAAGATGAAAAAACATGCTTCGCATTTAGAGTTTCATTAAGCAAGACTAAAGTCAATTTCAGAAGCTTATAAACCATATCAAATATGTTGCACTTACTGTTTCCACAGGTTTTGCACAAATACCTGAAAGTTTGTTTAACTTATTTTGGTTCACATCAAACATTTTTAATATAATTCTAAAGTTGATGTTGAACCAACACTTCCAAGAGATCTATAAAATTTTTAGATAAAGCCTAACCATCTTTTATAATTTTTTTCACATCGAAAACTATAAATAATGATTCAGTTCTTGAGACTTCATATCAAACACTTAGGGTGAATCAAACTAGACTTATACGAAAGATACATTCTCGATGGTGCAGAATCGATGACCACTTAAATCAAACATGTCATAATCAATTATAAAATACTCAAATAATGTATATATCTTATTGATCATTTAAAACTATTGTATTCATCGCAAAGGACAAGAAACCCACGTTTTAAATAAGTGGAATTTTGAAATGGCGGTAAATTAATTAACTCATAATATATCATATGTATAAACAAGTTGTATGATGATTTTATATTTTATACTATAACTTAATATTTTATCTTGTCTATGGTTGGTCACATCTACAGTTGCCTAACATCATGACACTCTACCTATTGCTACACATTGTCACATGCTACTTCTACTTTTCTCTAATATTTTATTTTTCTACTTCTACTCTTCGTCCTTTCTTTTGCTCTCAAGAAAAATTCTTTTCTCTACTTAACTTCTTACCAGTGTGTATATATAAATATGGAAAATTCGGGTGTGGCTTTAGCCACAGTAAGCCTCCATGTGAATCTGCCCCTGGTTGGAGAAGTCTCACATCACTTATTTTTGTGAAAGAAGATGGAATCTAAGATTATATATAGGATTAAAGTTCTTCTAAGTCCAAATCACTTAGTTTAGTGATGAAAGAGAGAATCTGAGGTTATATATATATATATATATATATATATATATATATATATATATATATATATATATATATGATTCAAGTTTTCCTTTATAAGATGTACCAGTCAAAAGCACTTTAAGTTTGTATTTGTTTTTTTATATTTTCTCTTATACTCTTGTTTTAGAGTGTTGTGATGGCTTGATTTGAAGAGCGTGGATGTATTTCGGTCTTGGGGGAATTGAGGGTAGTCTATGTGTTGTAACAGTTTTCACATAGTGATATTCTCTGGTTGTCATTTGACAATAGTTGTGGTCTTTTCTCCGGATTTGGAGTTTCCACATTAATCTCTTGTATTACATTAATCTCTTGTATTACATTAATCTCTTGTATTGTTATTTTGTTTCTCTTTTTCTCTACGGTTTGTTTTTTCCTAAAGAGTGATATCAAGAGCCTTTGTTTGGTGGGGTATAAATTTTAGTATGTTAGGTGGTTACAGTTTTGTCTGATCTTCCACATCAAAGAAAGAATTTTTATACTCTGTGTTGGTTGGAAAAATTTTGGTTTGCTGCAGCAAAGGTTTTGGTTGCATTGTCAAGTTTTTCAAGTGCATTGAGGATTGACTTGGAGAAATTTGTTGGAAGAATCAATTTTGGCTTGTGAAAAATTCAAGTCAAAGATGTTTTGATACAATTAAGATTACATAAGACGTTGAAAAGAAACATCTCCAACGTGGACAACGAGAAGTGGGGGGAACTAGATTTAAGAGCTTCGAGTAAAATCGACATGTCTTTGGCTAAGAATATTATTGTGAATATTCTTGGTATGTCGTCATCCAAAGATCTTTGAGAGAAACTTGAAGGGATGTATCAAGGAAAGGATATATCAAATCGTTTATTATTGAAGGAGCATTTCCATAGCATGTGTATAGATGAACATACAAAAGTATATGATCATCTAAGTGTTCTAAATGGTATTGTTTATGAATTAGAAACTATTGGATTCAAGATTGATCATGAAGATAAATCTTTGAGACTCATATGGTCTTTTTCATCTTCCTATGAGCATATCAAACTTGTTTGGATATATGGGTGTAAGTTCCTGAATTTTGTGAATTGGAAAAATTTTAATAAAACAAATAATAGCAGCAACAATGTTTTTGTGCAGTAGGATTCCTAACTGATAATCCTATCTAGAATGCCTTAACATGCTGTGTTGAAAAGTTTCAACATCTCGAACAGTATGTCATATGAGATGTCGAGACATCAGACATCAGGACATCACGCTACAGAAACTGTTAAGTTTGTTACAAATCTGTTTTAATTAGAGCAGAATACTTTGAGAATATTATGCATCTTATGTGGCGTGACTTTGAAGTCATGTGTGGAGGTCCAAGAGCTAAGGACAAAGATCATCAAGAACCTTGATTGTAGCAGAAGTAATTTGCTTGTTTATCTCTAAAAGTTTATTCTTGTAGAAGTTTGTTCTGACTTATCTTTGTTATTTTGAAGGATCAAATCCAGTTGGGTAATAGGTTATAAATAAGCAGTTGTAACCTAGTTCTAGTAAGCTAGCCGGTTTTAGAAAGATGTAGTATTTAGGGTTAGCCATGTATGAGAACCACCCGAATTGTGGAATGGTCACTGATTTGTGCTTCGAAGCCTGTAGGCAAGAGGTTTATTTTACTCACTCAGAAGTTGTGAAGCAATGAGTGTAGTTGTGTCATTGGAAGAAGTTGTGAAGCAATTCCAATTTTGATTTGTGTCACATGTGTGATTGTTTTGTATTGTGTTTGAAGTGTGGTATCTTCAAACTGTTTTAGTTATGTTTGGAGTGAGGTATCTCCAAGCTGATTGTGTTAGGAGCCAAGCAATTGATGTTGTTGCTGGTGTGATAGTGACTGACAAATATCATTGAGGTGATTGGAAGTGAGTGGAAGTTATCATATCTAAGTGTGGTATCTTAGGTAGAAGGGTCATTGGGTAGTCTGATTAAGTGAGGAGTGTAAACATAGAGGTTTACTCCGAATTAATACTACTGATAGTGAACTCCATTCTTGGCTTGGTATGCCCCTAGATGTAGGTTAGTTAGAACCGAACTGGTTTAACAATTCCTGGTGTGCTTTTATTTCCTGCACTGTTAATTGTATACTCTACCTTGTATGTTTTATAATGTCAGATCAGATGTCACGACATCCTGAGTCTGCCTGTAACCAGAATTTCAATTGGTATCAAGGCAGGCATCTTGTCTGTTTCTGGATGAGATCCACGGGGGATACTTTCTAGTTGTATACAAGGTAGAAGATTGTTTTAATAAGGAGTGTTTATATTGTATGGTCCCTTGAAGTGGAGGATTGACCTATTTGTGGAAAGCTAGACCAACCTGACCAAAACTTTTGTACTTCTTGAAGAGAGAAGAAAATGATGCTGGAACAAGAAAGTTGAATTCAAAGAATTCATGCGGGAGTAAGGATTTTGAATTGTATCGTTCATCCTATAATCAGCACAGAGAAAATATTGTCAACACCTTCATGCGGGAGTGAAGTTGTTGACAAGGTAACTTCTGTTCTTATGTGTTTCCATATTGGTCAGGATATTGGTTGGGTCTAGTTTGTTGCTTGGTGGAGAGGCAAGCTTATTGTAGGGTTGATTTATTTTCAATCCTTATATGTTATGCTTACAAGTGAATTATGGAGTAAGCATTGTGTACATTCTGTTGAAGTATGGCTATATTCTGCTGCATAGCCTCTGATGCAACCCCTAAAGTGAAACAAGGATCCTAGGGTTACTTTTATTCAACAGAATATTGAGAAGATCTTACAACCTATTAAAAGTGTCAAAGATACTTGAGATTTCCTCAAGTCCACTCATAAATGAATTTAGTAATAGATTTGATGATTATCAATTGATCAATGATTCTCATATACATCTACAAGTTGAAGACCTTGATGATTGTCAAGGATGATGAGTTCCAAGGAGATGGAATTGATGTTCTATAGGATGTTAGAAGATTACTACTGGTATGCAACTATTAGTTGAAGAACAAATGTTCTGGGAGCTAAACAAATGTAGTGTGAGTACATATGTTTGCAGTCTGCTCCTGATCTGGAAAAAGAGACATTTATATTAATTGACCATGACACGATCAACAAGCTCTTATACTCCAGATGTTAGTTTATTTCTGAACTAAGCTTATGGGAGTATAGATGTCAAGCTCAGTGCAAGTAAAAGACTCATAAAGGTATACCCATCAATCCCTTTATGTGAAATCAAGATGAGCTTATATCGGATATATTCTTCTGATCAAAGGAACCAGATATATGGAATTTCTGACCATGGAACAAATTTTGTTCGGAGCTGAATAATGTGTCTCAACCATAGTAAATCCTAGTCATGAATGTTGATTGCCCTAAATATTGTCCTAGAAGGGTACCGTCAAGAAGAATCAAGGAAGTCAGTTTGCTGTCTGAATATTTGTGTCATGCCATAATAAAGTTTGTTCCAGAAACCTAGTTGAGGGAATCTCCTCTATAGGTACAGACTATAGCATCCATCATCTCAAAATCAGAAGTGAAAGTCTGAAGAAATGCTTATTGAGATATGTATCATATTATTCCTTGATATGTAAATTGTTTGGACGTAAAGTTGACAGTTGCAGTGCTTCCTATGTTCCCCCAAATGTTATGGATGAGAAAATGTGGATGTTACCCCCAGAACCACTCTATGATAGATGATGTCATATCAGATGTTGGAACATCGTCTAATTGTCTTCAGTTTTGAATATATATTTTATTGTCTAAAGTATAAGTGAGTGTGAAGATGTAATCAGTCAGGATGATCTAGTGTGAGTAGACAATTCTAACTGACTAAACTGGTAAGTACTTTGACGGGAGACTTAGTACTTATTAGTATGTAACCTGAATGCCAAACCACTTATACTTTGTCGGGAGCTGAGTATTTGTATGATGGATTCATGGTATTTTGTGAACTTAATATCAGTATTAAAGTTCACTATGATCTTCACAAGACTAGAATGTGTGGTAATGTTATCTGGTGATTATTTAAAGAGTTGATTCAACTAAGGAGATACATACAGATGTTGTCAAATATCTTGATGGGAGTTGGATATTTGTGATAACTGTATGGTAATCTGAAACAAGATGAGAATAAGTGTGTGATGAATAAAAGAGAATGTCCTATATGGAGTTATAACATCACTATTGTTGAAGACACCAGAGATTGAAGAAGAAGATAAGGTTCAGACTTATCTTTTGAAGATATATAATTAGTTATACATGATTAACTATGAAGTTACTTCTATTGCAAGGTACAGAGTGTGGCAATCTGAAACTTGTATATCAAGCAAACTAAGGATTCCTAATTTGGAAACTGTGGCAAGTCCAAATGAAGAATGCTTCAAGTATTATAAGGACCAACATCAAAACTGTCCTTATTTTGTATAACTCAAGAGGAGTAAGAGTAACAACATCATGATTATCTTTATCTTGGAAGATAAAAAGAGGAAGTCTAATATTAAGGGGGAAGCAACAATCTATTTGAAGAAATAATTGTCCATATGAAGAGGAACTGAATATTTAAAGAGCAATTGTCTATTGTTACTTGTTAGTTATTAATTGTAAAAGCAGAAATGTCAAGTGCCATTGGTGATGTTTATTAAAGGAGGAGGAGTTTCTATAATGTGTTGATTTAAATCAATCTGCTGTTGAGGGGGAGAAACTATTCGTTAGCAGATGTGATAGGGAGTGTATACTGCTATATGCTGAAAGTCTTGAAGAAACAGTGTTATTATCTCAGAGACAAGGCAGATGGACTCTATGTTAATGTGCCATATAATGTTAAAACATCAATATCATAGAGAATCCACTTTTGTGATAAAGTGAGTCACATGAAGTAAGGAGACAATGTCTGACTGGATGTCAGGATATTATACAAAACATATCTCTGCATGAACATGATAAATGATGTGATTTATGCATGCATTGGGACTGTTTTATCTCGAAATAAACAGTCAAAGGCTATTAAAGACATTCAAGAATAGCCTTGACGGTGGACAGTGTCATACCCCAATTTTTGACCTAAGATACCACCTTACATCATTCACATATGCATCACTGCATCACTAACAGTTTCAGAACAGGATAGATCGTGCGTGTGCTCCTAAAGTCAAAGTTAGGGTTTTATCAAAATTTCAACTGTTCAAGATATAATCAATTAGGGTTTGAGTATCCACTCACCTCAATTGATCTATCTTAATCAATCATTAACATTTGATCTTCAAATTCCCAACTTTTTCTCATGATCTACCTTGAATCGACCTATTAGGGTTTTGATCAAAGATAGTGAATCCTTGACTTTCTGCTCAATGGATGACCTATTTGCTTGAAAATTGATCTTAAAATATCCAATGCAACATTGACCTAATTTCTTGGTTCAAAACATTACAAAATCCATGTTTCTTCATCAGACAAATTCTGAATCATCTGATGAAAATTCATCTGCTCAAAAAGTCAAACTTTGACTTTTGGTCAACTTTTTCAAGACCAAACTTTTTCAATCATAAAATCATTTCAAATAATCCATCATGATCATAAAAAATCAAGAAATGTGAAAAAGTCAACCAAAAGTCAAAGTTGGAATTTTTTCTAACACTTAGAAAAAATTTCAAGTGTTAAGAAACATGGTTTTTCCTTACTTTCATGGCCATTTTTCACCTAGATCCATTTTGATTCAAGAAAAACTCAAAACATGAAAGTTGTAGGTATTGTTACAAGCTTTCTAAAATGTCCAAGAACTTGCAAAAACACTTTGTATAGCTAGGGTTTTGATTTTGAAACCTAGAGCTCCAAAACCATGGATTTCCAAAACCATGCATCAAAATTACAAGTCATTTTTGCAACTTCTCCTTCTAGAAGCCTTGTCACCATTGAGAGATAGATTATAACTGATAAATATCAGTTAGCAATGATTGAGAGAAGGATTGGATCAAGAAGAAATTTTAACCATGGTTAAAAAGTTAACCATTTGCATTAAATGCAAAAGATTCTTTCTTACCACTTAAGCCAAGTTGCAAGCTCTTTCAATTATAACCTTGCCTTGTCATTTAGAATTTTTAGCCTATAAATAGAGGTCATTTCTTCATTCAAAAATACCCCAAAGCAATCATAATCCAAGCTTTCCTTCTTTCTTTCTTGATTTCCAAGTTTCAAAGTTCTAAAGAAGGAAAATTTTGCAAGTTTCAAGTTTTGCAATTTCTGAGCAAACTTAGGCTTCAAATGCTTTCTAAACATCATTATAGAGTTGTTAGAATCCTCAAGCTAACACAAAAATTAGCCAAACTCAGAAATTATTTTCAAACTTCATGTATGCACATATTGAGCCATAACTTACAAACTCTCAATCCACTTGTGCATCTTCCAAACTTTCACTTCAAACACCTTCTATACATCATATAGAAGTAATCCAAAGCATCATTCCACCACTGTAAACACAGAATCATCATATTCGATTCTCACTTCAAGTGACTGTAACTTGACTTGGTCAGAACAATCCAGACATTTTAAACCAAGGTAAGCATATCAACACCTTCCATAAACATCACTGAAGTTGTAGCAATCATCAAAATACCTCTGGAACACCTCCAACAAGAAACACGATTTCAGTTTAAAGAGGTATAAACTTGAACTTTGAACTCTGTGATTTCTAACTTTCAGTTCAAAAAAGGCTTGGCCATTTTGTTTCTGTACTATGACTGAGTAATAACCCTCAATCAATTGCTTAAAATTGTGTTTATACATGATTTCATAATCAAAACTTAGAATTAGGGTTCTTCGTGTTCATACGAAAATTAATGATTCTAAGCTTAAAATAAATGAAATTAAATGCCATAATCATGTTCTTGGTAAAAATCCGAGCAAGTTTAATGTTTGGATCATTTGATTTCATTGAGAAATGAAGAATCCATGGAGGAAAAATTCTGGAGGTTGAAGATGAAGCCCTGCGCGCGTTTTCTAATTTCTGAAAAATTCAAATTCCTTGTTTATTTTAAATTTATTGGTTGTTGTTTTATGACTGGATGTAACAGCCACCCCAGTGGCAAGCCAGCACGCACTTAGTCCCTTGCCTTGCCTCAAGGTCCAGGGTTCGAATCCCCCTAGGACCCTTTTTTTTAATAAAAGGCATCACAACTTCTGAAGTTTGCTTCTCCGAGCGCTTGAGGCTCGACCCTCGAAGTACGAAGCGCCCTAGAAGCTTTCAGCTTCTACACTCTTCAAAAACACTTCTAGTGCTTCTACCTCCAGAAGCATCAAGCTTCTACCTCCAGAAGCATCAAGCTTCTAACATTCCTAGAAGCAACCATCTTCTAATGCATCCAGAAGCAGCATGCCTCCACGCGCTCCAGAAGCAACACGCTTCTAGGCTTCCTTCAAAGCACTAGCTTGATCCTTCGAGCGACCGATCCCTTCGAACTCCGACCGAACATTTTCAAAACTTCATTTTACGAAAACTCCTTCTAAACAAGGTGATTAAATGACAAGTCAAACACATGGCTCAGTGGAAAAACTCTTCACTTCTAAGCCAAAAGTCCAAGGTTCAAACCTCCTTAGGACCAAAAACTATTTTTTATCATTAATTTTCTCAAGTTTTTTACAAACTTCAACATTTTCAAAAACTAGTCAAAACTTCTCATTTTGAGATGATTTTTTGCACACTTGTCATTTAATATACCTATTTTATGATTATGTCAAAAAAATCCAAAAATATTTTCTTTTTGATTATATTTTTATTAAGTTAAAAATGAGACATTTTAAGTATTCTTAATACTTTTCAAAAAATGTTTTCTTTCGAACTTTCAAACTTAATCTTTTTCAAAACTTCTTGTGAATATCCTTCACTTTTCAAAAACCTTTTAATAAACTTACACACCTTTTCCCATGATCAATTAGATTTAAAGATAAACCAAACCAGGTTTTTCCTTGAATTTCTTAATTGATCATGGGCCTCCCTCACGGTGTAAGTCCCAACCCTCCTATGTACATATTCATTTCCATGTACATAACCACCCTTTCGTGTACATATTCATTTCCTTGTACACATTCAATCATATTTGTAAATATTCAAGCACAGACAAACTTCTTTCGTTTGTTTTCATCCGCTTGTTTATACACCGATTCCATTGGTATTAAGAGAAGCATTATTCCCGGTGAAACTGCTCTTAAACCAATGGGCCTCCCTTAAGGTGTAAGTCCCAAAACCTTGTATATATTCAAGTTACACTTGCTTTAATTGCTTTTTTTATACACTTGTCTATATATTTCCTTCATAAACTCCTGTGAATACACATGACACACTTGTTCATATAACTGTTCAGTCATAACATAACAACTAGTCTAACAACTAGGTTTCCTTTAGCCTCCTCTTAGGCTTCGTATAAGACAACTCACCCGTTGAGTTTAGCCTCCTCTTAGGCTTCATATAAGACAACTCCCCTGCTGAGTTAGCCTCCTCTTGGGCTTCGTTCAAAAGAACTCCCTCGTTGAGTTTAGCCTTCTCTTGGGCATCAAACAAGAAAGAGACCAGGAAATCTCTTAACAGCCTCCTATTTGGCTTCCAATACAAAAAATCGCCCGCGCTAAGATAGAACCCTGAGAGTATAATTTCCCGGTGAAATCACTCTTGAATCCTAAGAGGATGGTTTCCCGGTGAAACCACTCTTAAATCCAAAGCCATCCATACCCTATAGCTTCCTCTTGAGCTTCATACAAGGACCCTCGATGACCCTCGGAATGCCTTCTCTTGGGCTCACAATACAAGGACCCTCGATGACCCTCGGAATGCCTCCTCTTGGGCTTATAATACAAGGACCCACAGGATTCTTAAAAGCATCCCCCTAATCCAATCAATTTCTCCTCGAGATTTAGACATTTATCATCTCTATGGAAGAAGTATCTCATCTATCACATCACATACAATCAAACACTTTTCACACTCTTTTTAAACAAAAACATCTTTTAACTATAAGTGGTAACGCTTGTACACTCAAGCAAAACACCAAAACTTACAATTAAAGATTCAATCATCCTTCAAACATCTTTCTTAACTCGTAAGTGGTAACGCTTGTACACGCAAGCAAAACACCTAATACTTACGATGAAAGATTCAATCAATCAACCCTTCAAAATGTATGTGATGAAATAGATTGGATACATTTTTCATTAAGATGACATTTGTCTTTGTCTCTTAATAACATCCTTTGCTTCCACTAGCATAAGTGGGAACTACGATTGCTCTGACTTTCTCAACCTCCCTTTGAGAATACGTAGGCACAAGGTCTCATACTTGGAGAGCATACTTCTTTCTCCCTCAAACCAAACAAAACCATAGCTCCCTTAGATCCGAGCTACAAATGCTCTGATTCCCATTAAGGGATATGTATGCAGAAGATCCCAATGATCTTTGCGAGCACAATAATAACAAAACCTAGGATCCCACATAACCTACCCTTCTTAAAATCCAAAGGAGAAACTTTCCCAAGAATAGAATAGCAAAATTAAAACACACAAACAAATCAAAAATATTCATATTCATATATATATATATATATATATATATATATATAAGGCTATAGATAACTATATATATGTAGGGTACCACATCTATTCCCTTTATATAACAAACCCCCTTGCTCATATCTCTCCCCAATGCGTTGCGTCTAGTTCACGCTAGTCGCACCGCATATCATTATTTATTGAGGGTATAGCAGCTTTCCCCTTTTTCATCTCATTTTTCTTGTTTTGGAAACAATAGAGCTTGATGCTCGTGGCATCTTTAAAAACAAATCAAAAGAGTAAATCGTTTCGAGTCAGAGATTCGAATTCCGATTCGATTCCCTCGTTTGTCACTTTTTAACGCAAACAGACAGCTAGTCATGTAACAGATTTCAGGCCTAAATTAATGCACCATTGATTGGGGATTAATTTGTCGTTAATTCCTAAGGAACTACTGGCCTATTTAAAGGAGTTCTCAGCCATCCTCACTCAACAAGTGAGCATTCATCATGTCTTCACCATGCACTTTATCAAAGCTTGGGCAAACTATGCCTGGATCTGGTTTGGTGAGGGCTCAAATTGTCAAATTTTATCTAAAAAGAGGGAGAGAAGTATTATCTCACAGAAAGTGCAACATAAGAATACGATATAAGAGAGAAAACAATGTCTAAGTCACAAGCTATGTCACACAATAATGAACAACAAATTATTTGTGAGTTGTGATCTGAGTTTTGAACACAATTGTGACTTGTGTTCTGAGTTACCTGGGAAAATAATAAGATGTCACTCAAGATATAGTTTATTTCTTACGGTCCTCTTTTCCACCTCCTGTGACAAGAATTGTCACTTGCCTTAAGCGGGAATGAGAGTTATATTATTCCTCGTGTACAAATTGGACCTTCCTTCCATTTATCTTGTTGATTCAATGAAGGAAAACAAAAACACGAGAAGATGTCAAACTGGACGTTAAGACATTGTCTTGACTCACAGAAGGCAAAAAGTATAAAACACTCTCAGATATTAAAATTGAAGTCTGCTCTCCAATTAAAGTTTGCTCACCTGATCTCAAGACATGAAGACTCCTGAAGACTCTCTTAATGTTTTATTGTAAATTGTGAATTGTAAATTGTTGCTGCTACTTTAAAATGCTTGTAATTGTACTTATTTGTTTTAGCTAAAATTTTCCAAAATGAGGGATTGTAAGTTCCTGAATTTTGTGAATTGGCAAACTTTTAATAAAACAAATAATAGAAGCAACAATGTTTTCGTATAGTAGGATTCCTAACTGATAATCCTATCTAGAATTCCTTAACATGCTGTGTTAAAAAGTTTCAACATCTGGAATAGCATGTCATATGAGATGTCGAGACATCAGACATCAGGACATCACGCTACAAAAACTGTTAAGTTTGTTACAGTTCTGTTTTAATTAGAGCTGAATATTCTGGGAATATTATGCATCTTATGTGGAGTGACTTTGAAGGCATATGTGGAGGTCCAAGAGCTAAGGAGAAAAATCAGCAAGGACCTTGATTGTAGCAGAAGTAATCTGCTTGTTTATCTTTGCAGAAAGTTTGTTACTACAGAAGTTTGTTACAGCTTATGTTGTTATTTTGAAGGCCCAAATCCAATTGGGTAATATGTTATAAATAAGTATTTGTAACCTAGTTTTAGTAAGCTAGCCGGTTTTAGAAAGATGTAGTCTTTAGAGTTAGCCATGTAAGTGAACCACCCGGATTGTGGGATGGTCATTGATTTGTGCCTTGAAGCCTGTAGGCAAGAGGTTTATTTTACTCACTAAGAAGTTGTGAAGCAATGAGGGTAGTTGTGTCATTGGAAGAAGCTGTGAAGAAATTCCAAGTTTGGTTTGTGTCACATGTGTGACTGTTTTGTATTGTGTTTAAAGTGTGGTATCTTCAAACTATTTTAGTTGTGTTTGGAGTGAGGTATCTCCAAGCTGATTGTGTTAGGAGCTAAGTAGTTGATGCAGTTGTTGGTGTGATAGTGACTGATAGACATCATTAAGGTGATTGTAAGTGAGCGGAGGTTCTCATATCTGATTAAGTGAGGAGTGTAAACATGGAGGTTTACTCCGAATTAATACTGCTGATAGTAAACTTCATTTCCGGCTTGGTATGCCCCCAGATGTAGGTTGGTTACAACCGAAGTGGTGTTCTTTTATTTCCTGCATTGTTAATTGTATACTCTACCTTGTCTGTTTTATAATGTCAGATCAGATGTCACGACATCCTGAGTCTGCCTGTAACCAGAATTTCAATGGGAATGAAACTTTGAGTTTTGAAGAAGTTGTTAGTAAAATTATTTTTTAAGAAAGAATATTGAAAGGTGAGGATAATACATCATCAAACTCGATGTTGGTTGCTAAAAGAAGGCCTTATATGAAGAAAAATAATTAAACGAGTGTGAGATGTTGGGAATATGGAAAAATTGGACATATCAAGTATACGTGTCCTGATGGGGCAGCGTCCGAGAAGAGTTCTGAGTCGAATGCTAGCAATGTCTTTCTCGCTGTGAGATAGGATAGTATTGTCTGAAAATTGAGAAGTTTGTTCTCATGACATTTTTGTTATCATGGAAAAGGAGAGGTTATTACTAACGACTTAACACATGGAAATTGATGCAAAGTGTGTTGTGAGATTATGTCGATGGTTGAAGAGCTTCTTGTTAACATGGAAGTTGCACCATAAAATTTCAACATGGTTTTCCATATGCTGAAATTCTTGAAGTTGTTTATGTAGCATTCCAAAATATAAATTTCTCTATTTTGTCGATTATTTGTGATTTATTATTGATTTCATGTGATGTGTGATTATATGGTATGGGGTAGTATGTGATAATTAGAATTATTTATACTTAATAATTTAGTTTACATTATTTAGAATTATATAAAATTACTGATTAAATGAGAAATTAAGGTGAAAAGGATAATGATGGCATAAGAGCAAAGTGTGTGTGTGTGTAATTGGAAAGTCATAGAAAAGATCTGATTTTACAAATAAAATAAGGAAAATATAATTCATTATGTACGATCATGAAAATATTTGAGGAAGTGGGAAGAGGCTATGGCACATAGAGAAAAGAAAAGGAGATTTATCTCATCAGGTTCGAAGAGATCAAAACTGCTAGAAATTCGAGTTAAGTGGTGTACTGGGTTTATTATGATTAATATATGGTTAAGGTTGATGTAGATTTTTGTCTCGTGTGATGTTTTAATGAATAGCATGATGAATTTGTTGTTGATGATGTTTTTGGTACCATGATTAAATGTATATGATGTATATAATGATGTGTTGTTGTTGAATTGTTAAAATATGATTATTACTATGCGTTTTAGATTGAGTTTGATATCTGAAATCGAAATGGGAAAGGTCTGGATAGAAGCGAAATTGCAACTGGAAGTTGCAGAAATTTCAAGCATCGTTAGGCGATCCTGGAGCGAGCGAGTCGCCCCAGCGTCGTCGAGAGAGCCGGAGACGACAAGGTTTGGAGGGTCCATGGAAAATGTATGGGAGGGGATTTTTTTCCAAGCTTCACTGGGCGATCCAAGCAGCGATAGACCCAATCGCTTGTTTCATTGGGTGAGAGGTAGGCGAGTTGAGCATCCAAGCGTCATTGGGTGAGCGTTAGGCAAGCAGTCTGGCAGTAACTTTTCAAAATGCTATAACTTGAGTTTCAGGATTTTGTTTGACTCTCCATTCGAAGTATTAGGAAGTTGACGTGCGAAGATATTTTATGATAGAATAATAGGAGTATTTGATGTATTATTCCAGTACCCATGTATTTATGAATTGGGTTTATTATGTGTTGAATATGCGAAGGTGTTATGTATTAATTATGAACTTGTTGTTGTAAAGTTGTTATGATGTTGTTGTGATGTAATTGATGTTATCTATGATGATGTTTTGATTATGTGTGTGTTAATATGTATACATGCTCTATGAAGATGATTATATGAATGGATGCAATTGACTGGTTGTGGTCGAATTTATATGTAATGTTGTTGTGCATAATGCATTTATGGTATTTTTAGACTTGGGTCCGCCTGTTATGAGCCTCAATCCCATTGTGTGGATTGTGTGCGAGTAGCTAAATCCTTGTTTGAGGATTTAGTGAAGCGTTAGTATGATGGTAGTAGCAATTTATGTTGTGCTCTGATTCCAAGAGGGAATTAATCCTAAGGTGGGGATCTCTTGAGGGTGATGAATCAGGTGTTTATAAATTTGGTACCACATGCATTGAGTCTGTGTTGTTGTATTAACATTCTACTTGGAACTTACATGAATTTTGTTGATGAGATGTGAATATGATGATAATTATGAATTGTGTGACTATATGATGGATTTTATGATGAAAGATGCATAAGTGCTATCATGACGTGCAGATGTGAGTATAACTTGTTTATAAATCAAATGTGTTGACATGATGATGATATTACTACTAATATTTTCCTTATATATTTTATAATGAATTGTGATTACTCACCCTTTTTGTTTGAATGTTGTTTTTACGTGGGTAACGTGCGGATACTCGAGAGTAGTTTGCTACAGTAAGGATGACACCTCTTGGAGTATATATTAGTTTTCTCTTATTTAGAGGTGTCTTTCTATGATGTGTAACATCGGGTTGAAATGCTTGGTTTGATTTTATTTGTTATAACTATGTTGAAGTTTTTGTAGGATTTTTGGATTGTCGAACCAGTTGTGGTTTTAATTCTTTATGAAACTAATGTCACGAGACTTATGTTGATTGAGGATAAATTTGAAATATGATTTTTCTGCGATGTTTTAAATTAAATATTGAAGTTATATAACTATTATGAAAGTGTGTGTTCATGAAGAATATAATTGTAATTGTGGCAACCCGTGTTACGGAACATGATTGTATTTTATGATATTTTATTATGAAGTGTGGCGCACTTGTGTGGTGATTCGAATTATTTAATTCGTAAAGGCTAAATGACACTCATGGTCCTTTAAGTTATTTAATTGTAACATATTGGTCCTTTATATTGTTTTCGCTACATGTGGATCCTTTATTTTAACCAACGCTTGCATCGTTGACCTTTATGTTGCTTTATTTTGTTATATTAATTTTATTTTAACTTCTAAAATTCATATTAAATCCGTTTTTGTTCCAAAAATTATGAAAAAACTCTTAAAAATATTTCTTCTCGTTTTACACTTCGTGTAATTTCTGAGAATTTTATTTTCTGTTTTACTATTTTTCTTTAATTATTTTCCTCTTCGTGTATTTTAATTAGTTTAAAAATACTTTTATGCACTAAAAAGTTCTGAAATTTTTAATAGATGATTCAATGATGGTATCTGGCCTATGTTAACTGACATATATGTACCATTAGTGTCACTTCAACATTTTTGAAAAGGAGTTTGAGAAAAAGGTCAACGCAACGTTAGTTAACATAAATGACTAATAATCTGTTACAATTAAATAACTTAAGGGACCCTAGGGGTAATTTAGTCATTCATAAATTATATAAGAAATACATGTGGGGTTAGAAGGGTGTTACAGTTTAGTTTCAAGTGAAGTATATTCTTCTTTAGGTGGAATATGATAGTTTTTAAAACTATAATCATCAAGAAAACAATTTAAAAATTTTGAGTGGTGTAGCTTTAAGTGATTGCAGTGTTTATGGTGGAGTATGAAGACAATAAAACTTATATATTATTTTCAATGAGATGTGCCGTGACTTTTCAATGAGGTAGGAAATAAAGATTTGTTTACTAGGTTTATTCAATTATCCCTTAGTAAACATAAGATGCTAAGACAATATATTCATTCAAACATAAGATGATAGTAAATGAGATGATAGCATTTTTCAACTCAGCTTATAATAATAACACTACATGCATAATTATGAGTAATTAGTTTAGTATATTCATTCAAACATAAGATGATAGTAAAGACAATATATACACTATCTTAAATTAAAAGATTTTATTGTCATTTAGCCTAATTTCTTTCTTTTATTTATTTATATAAATAGATCACCCCAAATAGCTACTAAAATAATTTGAATTAGAATTATGGAGTTTAAATTAATGAATTAAATAGAGGTGTTACACGAGACGGTGAATTGTATTGGAAGCTCTTGTCGTTAATAGTTTGCAATTGGATTCGATTGAGTAAAAGCTTTGGAGATTGGGAATATTGCAAAGGATTAACGTGAGATGGTGAATCAATTGGACCTATTGTTTCTTGGTCTTGCTCATCATCAAAAGAAGATAAGGGTTTGAATAAACATCAAACGGTTAGGGTTTGTAGGTTGCTCTTGGAACACTTCTCTTGTAATCAACTTTTTACAAAGTAAGAAATGTATCTCAATTCTAAAACTAAATTGGGGGGAGGCGTAGTCATAGCCAGCACGATTGGTGAACTTCCTAAACAAATCCTTGAGTAGTTCTCTCTCTCTCTCTTTCATTTATTTTCTATATGCAATTTGTTGAACTTGGTGTTTGATTTATCAATTCGTATAGAATTTTTCTTTGATGATTAAAGTTTAAATTTCTTTTTTGATCAACTTATAATCACTTTGATTTTAAGTGTTGTTCTCAAATCAACAAAGCTCAAAAGAAGTTCTAAAAAATTGATTGCACGCCAAGTGTTCGATAAATTGCCAAGTTTTATTTTTAACACAATTTCATTGGAAATGGATGGTTGTAGTGATTTGTTATAAACGATTAATTGTGAAACAACTGTGTTGGTTACTTTTATCATTGGTTAATTACATACGGCTTTTGCATACCCGAGTTTCCAATAACTAGGTTCGTTTAACATGAGTTTTCAAAATAGACTTTAATTACCATTTTTTAGAAGATAATTTTACTTGGGGATCTATTCAACCCCCCCCCCCCCCCAGATAAGTCGTCGTTGTCTAATATTTTTTTGCCTCCATGCAGACTCATTGTAGTATATGTTCACGAACAATAAACTCTTGTTTATTTGAAATTTTTGTTCACAATCATCAACCTCAACAACAACCAGTTTAACATCATCCTTCACTTCAACTAATTTAACATCATACTTCATATATTTCAATTTAACATTCATTGTTAGAGTAGCTTTGCAAAATATATTCGAGTGTACCATATCTAATAACAAAAAAAAATCATATTTAAAACTCCAAGTATCATACAAATTCAAAATTAGATATCCAAAACACATGCAATTTAGTTCAGAGATGCACATTCGGACTCAACACTCTTTTTACAGCTTAAAAATATTTTAATGCGGGAAATGAGGGATAAAATGAATGAACTTTACCTTAAATTTTAATTTATTTTACCTTTTTGAAGTGATAAAATATAATAAAGATGTTTTGGTGTTGAAAACTTGATTTAGAATGGAAAAAAATTAAGGGTTTTGAGAGTAAAGTTGAGTTTCAACATAAAGAAGAAAGAACATAATGAATAAAAACACCATAATTAGTGAGGGGTGTTACGAAGTTGTATTTCCATATACACCTCAAATATAATACGGAGATGCATCTAGGGATGGGAATAACTCAGACCAACTAACAGGGACCTACAGCCTAACCTACACAAATCAAGATCAGGCCAAACTTTTCTTAAAGTATAAAATTCTTGAGCTTTTTTATAAGCCTATTTAGTTAAGTAGGCTAGGCCATAAGCCATAAAAAGTCTTTCAAGCCTATTAGCTTGGCCTATTCTAACAAATATGAATAAATTTATTATTTTTATATTGTATTTTGTACTTTGTTTTGAAATACAAAAGTAAAGTTTAGTTATCTTGAAGAACTTGTGAAAATAAGTTGAAAAAACCTTATGAATAATGTCATAAGTTATTCTCATAAGTTCTCTCAAACAAATATTTTCACCAAACTTATGTTACTATCTAAGCTCAAATAAGTCAATGTAAACAATCATTTAATCTCATTGTACTTTTGATTCTCTGGTATATTTAAACATTAATTGAATTACTTATTTATATATGTTCAAATGTTACATGCTTTTTAAGTAGGCTAATCAAGCCTTCGAAAAGGCCAGTCTCAAGCTGAAAAATAAGCCTATGATAAACCACGGGCTAGGCTTAGACTTTGAATTTTTTGGCAGGTCAGACTCGACCCAGCATATTCTCACCCCTAGATGCATATCCAAAATAAATTTTGAGAAAAAAAATAATGGTTGATTGAAATGCGAGGATTAGTGTGATTTTAGCCGCGTCTGGAGATGCATCTTTCAGACGCACTAAATACATTTTTGAATTTGCAAATGTGTGGAGGCAACAGAATTTTCCAAAATCTTTGGCATTATTTGGGTTTCACATGTGTTGCATTTTTCACAACCCAAATCCTCATAATCAACTTAATCTTGTGTGTCGATCTCTCCTAAACGTCTCACAATTTGTCCATCACTCTCGGTTCTTGTTTTCTTAATTTAAAGCCCTCGAACCTTACAGCCCTCATTGAATTATATTTGTACAATTATCAATGTTAATGACAGCTTTCTAGATAACCTTGTCAGAGTTGGACTTAGTGGCTACTTCATCATCCTTTCAGGTTTTAGATTTCACACTTTTCTTAATACATTGCAGGCACCTCTAACATCTTTTTTTTGAGAATTTTTCCTACCACCCCTAAAATTATTTCTGGCACCCTCCAAAGTTTTAAATTCCCACTTTACCCTTGACCATTTATAAAGAATTTCCCGAACGAAATTTCTGGTAGACCAATTTGAAATTTCCAGTATACTAGAAATTTTCAAATTTCAGGTATATTTCCAGTTTATGCCAAATTTCCCGAGGGTTATTTCAAAAAATCGGGTATACTAGAAATTTCAAAATCTTCAAAATTTACGGTATGTGCCAAAACTACGGAAGTGTTTTTGAAATTTCGGGTATACCGGATATTTTGAAATTTCCAATATGTTTCATTATCTTGTATTTTTCAACGGTTGAGATTTTGCCGACACTTTTGAAGGGTCTAGATTGCACCGACACTTTTGTGTGGTCTATAACACATAACAATTTATATAAATATGGGATTTAGGGTTATAAGGTATCACATCTCAACAACATGCCTCTTTCTCAATATCTGATTAAGGCAAAAGTGTATTACAACGGCCGCAAACTTGCCATTGAGTTCAAGCTCACAGATGGATCTGAGTCCTTCTCTGCGTTGAAGAAAACGTTGAACGGTTTGATGCCTGATTCCAGGAACAAGAGGGTGACAAAGATCGAGTTTCGAGAGGATTACATTGGTAAAGATGGTTGGGTGAAATACAGCCTAATCGAGCTGAAGAATGATGAAGATGTGAAGGCCATGTGGAAATCATGTCGCCGTAGGATAACCAAAGTTTCGATCGAGTTGGACGGGGAGATCCGAAGATCTGTTGACGACATAATGAAGTGTCTAAAGCGTACAGATGAATCTGAATCCGGTAGTTCCTAGATTTTCATGTATCGGAGTATTGTTTATTCTTTTTGTTGGTCATGTGATGTTTGTTAACTTATTCGAGATTCTTATTTGTGTTATTTTGTTTTCTTTATGTAATGGAAAGAAGAAGTATTAGCTAAAAAATATTATGCAATAAAGTAAAGTCTATTTGTCACAACATACACATAATGATACAATAATACAAAAAAAATCTACATAGGCCCTCCACGGGCAATGTCGGCCAACCTAGATAACCTCTGATACATCTCACCATCGGGGTTCACCATCCTTATGATGTTATCTAATGTAGCTGCAATGAGCTGTAGGCGGGTGTCCTGATCAGCTGCTGGAGGAGGAGATGGTGGTGGTGGTGGTGGATCGGAAGAATCTCTGGTATCTAAAGACCATGGGACATCATATGTTGGAGTCGGTGGTGTGACCCGAGGGTGTGACACACTAAGAAACCACTCCATGTATCCATCCTCGCACTGTCCTGGCTCCTACACCCTGACGGCTGCATCCATGATCTCACGGGGGAAGGTGATGATGTGGTTCTGAAACCACCAATCAATGCCACCATCTGGGGCGTGTGGTATCGGTCGTGGGATGCCATTTACATAACCATATTTCCATAGACACCTCCCAGGCAAGTGCCTAGCCACATAGACCTCCCACCTGACATGCCCTGAATATAAAGTGGATACCTCAAAAGGATGGTGAGGGCGATGAGTCGTGTATGGTGTCTAGATGACATCATCCAGGGTCAGAGAATACAGCCTCCTCTTGTACTCTGTCGCACCTCCAGGATGGGTCTGTATGGCCTTCCACCTGTTCGCATGTGGGTCTCTAGTTGCCACTCGCTGGATCCTCCTGTCACAGATGTGGGGAATTGCTCGATATCCAACACCGCAACATCAAGCATCGCAAGATCGCTAGTGCCGCCACTCCCCAAGCCCAAGTGGGATTGTCCAGGGCGATGAATGGAGACAGGTAACGGACATCAATGTACACTTCAGACTTGTCCGCAAGGAGAGTGAATGCCACCAGATGTAGCATGTACGCCCTAGCGGCAACAAACCACCGCCTTATACGTAGTCCTCAACCAAGATATGCGGAGGTGAAATCCCCGAGTCTTGCCAAATTCCTGTAGGACCTCCGCATCATCCACCTCCAACGCATCAACAACCATGCGCACCATTGTTGCTTGATCCCTATAAACTGGTGTGAAAACGATCGCCTATCGGTGGGTGGAAGAGCATTCACGCCATCAAAGTGATCGTCTCCCCAAATGGAAGATGGAAGGAAGATGTCTTTGGTGCCACCTCTCAACAAACATTGATAGCAATGGGGCATCCAAAGATCGCCAATGAGCATCCAAGAAAGTCCTCAAGTCCGAACTCCTCGCTTATCCTCCTCACCGCCAGCATCGAGTCTCGGAAAGTTCTTCAACTTGACCCATGAGAACCTTCAAAGTAGGACGTTCCTAAAACAAAACAACACAATTACAACAAATTAGTATACATCAAACAAGATAATACAAATAAAAATTAAGTGTTAAACCAAACCAATAATACTTACATCGCCGCCATGTCCTATATGCGACATGGTCAAGATAACTCCAAGACGGACTGTCAAAAGGTCCTCCGGAAACCCCATCAAGACACACGATGGCTCGATGGACTGCGTGGTGTCCGACAAGACGAGACACCACTCCTCCCCGAACCGCTCTTGAAGCTCTGAGTCTGCCATCGAACCGCCTCCGAACAACCACTAGAACCACCTCTCGAACCACCTCCGCACTACCTCCGAACCACCGAGAAAACCACCTCCTGCACAGGCTCCTGCACCACCTCTGGAACCCGCTCCTCAACAACCGGCGCCTGAACCATCGGCTCCAGTACAACTACCTGCTTCACCGTAGGAATATGAGGATCCACAACTACCATAGAGGTCCGGAAATTCCAACGAGGTGCACGAAACCCATCGTTGCGCTCGCCATCCGCTTTTGTGAGAACCGGTCAGACGAAGGCAATCACCCTACGCCTCTGAGGCCTATGCCTCATCTGCTGCTCGAGCCACAATATTTGCTTAATCAGTAGTCCTTCCTGAAATAGAATTTTCTCTGCCTCTAATCCTCACTGCAAACAAAGTCAAGAAACATGAAAAAAAATAGAATTTTTTGGAACATAGAAAATACCAGAAATTTCAAATTTTCCGGTATGAACATCACGGGAAAATACCGTAAATTCCGAAATTTCCGGGCGAAAATACCGGATATTTTGAAATCTATGGTAGGCGATACCGTAAATTTCGAAAAAAACCAGTACAAAATATCGGAAAATTTTAACAAAAATACCGGGTACTTACTTGTATTTGCGAAAATTCCGGTAGAGCTCTCAAATTTCAGGTTTCGTCCAAATTTTTCATAAATGCAGGGTGTACTGGGAATTTCAATAATGAAGAAGACTTTGGCAAAATTGACTTTTCATACAAATTGGAGGGTGTCAGGTACAAGTGGGGGTGGCAGGAAAAATCAAATCGGATTGGTCGGTCAGACCAGTCAAATTGGAAATCGATCTAGTTCAACTGAGGGATCAGATGTGTCATTAAACCGGTAAAAATTGAAAAAATTGACGATTTTTTTAATCAGGTGGTTTAGTTGTATTTTTTATTTTTTTCTTAATTTTAAAATATCAAAACGACATCGTTTAGATTATTTTATTAAAAAATTAAAATTAAAATTTAAAACTACAAATTACAAATTAAAAAAATAAAGTAATGATATTATTGACCGGGAAAAAGTCACATATGCGGGATATTTTATTGCAAATGATTTTGATATTGAAGAAATAATTTCAACATTGAAACAATTTTTCTCCTTAAAATTAAATTTAGTAGATAATAAATTTATTTTGTTAGAAACTGTTCAATTGTATTATATTGTATTTAGACTTTGTTTTTAATTAGACTTTGTAATTTTGTAATATTTTGTTATATGATACCTAGGTTAAAAATTTGAATATAAATTATAAACTTGTGTATTTTTGTTTGATATGAAAATTTCAAAAAGTAAGTGTCAGTTATATTTTGGATCTGATTTGACATGTTTTATATCTATATAGTTTTGCTTTGCTATAATGATCGATCTATTCAACCGAGTTATCCAATTAAATCTAATTTAGTCATGTGATCGGACAATTAACTCAATGATTCAACCAATAAATTAGTGACCCAATATCCTCAACAGTTTGATATCCGATCCAATTTTAAAACACAATATCCATTTGAGTCTTTTATTTGCAAAGGAGCTGAATTTCCACAATTTTATATGTTATAGAGATTCTCTCCACTGTATACTCTTAATGAGTAACATCTCAAATTCCACAAGTATGCCCCACTAAATGGAGGTGACAAAATCAACTTCCGCCGCTGTAATATTTCATCTATGATCATGCTTCTACGTCTGTTATTAAACTTGCATTTACTAAAATTTGGTTTAATAAAAATATGACACATATATTTAAATGATAGAATGAAAATATGAACATATACTTATATACTTAAATGATAGAATAAAAATATGAACAATTTGCAGTACGAAATATGAGCAATTTGCATCATATTTTTACTTGTACTTAAGTTATATTCCTTTTATAGTAAAGGACAGAGTATCGCCTAAACTTAAATTCAAGAAACAAGTATTATACGAAAGAATATTATATGAAGGAAATTATTTTTCAAAAGAAATAAATCAAGTTCCAAAAACTGGCTTTAGCCTTAAAGAGGAAACTTTGAGCAATATGATCAATCATAAATTTTATATAAATTTTATATCATGATTTAAAGAAAGTGTAATTCTTACAGAGAATAACAAATAAGAAGGCTAATAGAGACAAAGTCATTAGATGACTAATTTAAATTAATTCATGTCTAAAAAATAACTTCCGTTCAGATTTTACAGCTTAGCATATGGATGTTAATACATGCCTCAGCTAACTAACATAACAAAACAAAACAAAACAAAACTGGGACCTTCGATCAGGCCATGCCACACTTCAGAGTACATTTTTTTTGACAGTTGGTCATCACTACTTGCTGTATTGCTCCGTCATCATTTTCTTCTTTAGATTCTTAACTCTTTTCGTCTGCTTTTTCACAAAAACAGCTCCTGTTCTCTTTTTTTCACCGGTTCTTTCGTTTTCCGGCTGCTTAACACCTTTTCTCTTGTTTTCCAATAAAGCAAGTCTAGTCTCCTCTCTGCAGGAATCACAAAATACTCAGATTTTTTAAGGGTTATTATGTCCATAAACTGATGAGAATCTTTATTGAATCCGAATATACATTCTTTCATGAATATCAAATATGAATAAAAGATTTTACCTGGATTTTGAAATCTCCTCTTTTGATGGAAATTTAGTTTTCACCCTTTTCTTGGGTTCATGTTCTGAAGATTCTTTTACATTACTACTTGGTTTTGAAAGGAATTTCTCACTCTTCCTCTTTTTTGGATTCAGATTCTGAAGATTGTTTTCCATTTTCTCTTACGCCATTGCTTCGTTCATCATCCTCCTTCACAAGCTCTGTTTCTTCTTCGTCCTTCACAAGCTCTGTTTCTTCTTCATCATTCACAAGCTCTGTTTCTTCTCCGTCCTTCACAAGCTCTGTTGCTTCTTCTTCCTTTTCAGATGGTTTTGGACCAAGTTTCATTTTTTTCAACTGCAAATCATCAAATCAAATAAGAGTATTAAAAACAAGAGAAATTTTTGCATAGCAAAGAACCTATATCCCTATTCTTAGGAACAATAAGAGAGAAAATTTAAATTTTATTTAAAATTTAATTTCTTTTTTAATTGAAATCATAGGTGGTTATGATAATAAAGGAGAGAAAATATTTTTAATTTTTAATTAATAAAAAACTGTGATTGGTTGTTTCTTATGGTTGTGTCTACCTAAATATTTTCCTAACAAAGCAAAATTTTGTGAATGGGAACAAAAACTGAGTGAATGCAAACAAACAAAGAAAAATTAATTAAAAATGAGGATATATACCTTGGCAACAAAAAATCCATCCATATTGTGTACATGAGGATAAAAACGTCTCGTCTTATCTAATGAAGGGTGAAACCGCAATTCCCTAAATTTGGTGAACCTGAAAGAGAACCAAATGTCACAATACACAGACCATAACTAAAAATACAACAATGTTGTAAGGGGAAAATGGGTTACAATTATTACCCTGGACGCCCAAAGTCAAGTCCACAAGGGACCAGTTTAACATTCCTCCTTTTGAGGGCGTGATCGATAACGGCTTCATTCTGAATTATATTTTAGAGAAAAATTTAGAAACATATGACACAAAAAAAGCAAGCATATAAATTCACTGAAAAACAAACCTCGGCAACCATGATTGAGCAAGTAGAATATACAATGTATCCCCCAGATTTTGAATTAGCATCTACCATGTCAATTGCAGCAAGAAGGAGCTCCTGTAAAAGAACAAGGTGATTACTACATATCACTGAATGGCACAAAAATATGCAGGATATGTTGTACAATTTCACTACAGCCATTTAATGGAGAATAATTTACATGAATGAAATATTAAGTTATTTAGGTTTGGGATATTTGTCCCTCATTAATTTTTGAAAAAATGGCAACTCTAATATGATATCAGAGAGTGAAAAAAAAAGCTGGACAGGTAATTCGGCCACTATTTAATGGAGCAGTACGAGGATCAAATATGCTAGATCTATTTTAAACAAATACAATTAAAAAAGCATAGAAGGATCAACTATTTCAACTTCAACACTGAAACCGTTTGACTCTCAACGTGAATACAAGGTCAAATTTAAGAAAGAGAAAACCAGTAAATAAAAATTGTAAAATTGAAAATGAAAACAGCAATTAAGGACCTGTTTGAAATACTTATGATTTTTAGTTTTTAAAATTTATTTTAAAAACTGTTTTGAAAATTGTTTTTAAAATGAAAAATGAAAAAAAATATGTTTGACACTTAAATTTTGAAAATTGTTTTAAAGATAACAAAACAGTAAAATTTGTTTGGCACTTACATTTGAAAAATTGTTTCCAAGAGAATTGAAAAAAATAATAATGTTTAGCACTTAAACTTGTGAGAAAAGAAAAGATAAAACTGAAAACTAAAAAGTAAAACAAGTTTAAGCTGTTTTCATTTTTCTGTTTTAAAAAGGGTAAAATCAAAATAGTTTTTAAAAACTGTTTTTCAAAAGAAGCAACTCAAATATGTTTTCACTTTTTTAATTTTTAAAAACAAAAAAACAGTTTTTAAAAACTAATTCAAACAGAGTGTAAGTCTCTAAAATACACACAAGTCATGCTTCGGTGGAGGGAAGATAAAAGCAGAGAAGCAACAAAAGTATATAAACATCACATTTATATACTTTATTACTCTCACATCCTACTTACATTTTGCTCATTTCTCGCAAACAAAAGTAAAATTTGTTTGGCACTTACATTTGAAAAATTGTTTCCAAGAGAATTGAAAAAAATAATAATGTTTAGCACTTAAACTTGTGAGAAAAGAAAAGATAAAACTGAAAACTAAAAAGTAAAACAAGTTTAAGCTGTTTTCATTTTTCTGTTTTAAAAAGGGTAAAATCAAAATAGTTTTTAAAAACTGTTTTTCAAAAGAAGCAACTCAAATATGTTTTCACTTTTTTAATTTTTAAAAACAAAAAAACAGTTTTTAAAAACTAATTCAAACAGAGTGTAAGTCTCTAAAATACACACAAGTCATGCTTCGGTGGAGGGAAGATAAAAGCAGAGAAGCAACAAAAGTATATAAACATCACATTTATATACATTATTACTCTCACATCCTACTTACATTTTGCTCATTTCTCGCAAACAAAACTTTAAACAAATGTTAATTTACCTTTTGTAGATGGGCACATTTCTTAATATCTTCATAGTTTTTAGATGTTTTAACTGACTCATCTTTGGATATAACCTGCAGACATAAATTATTTTAGTACCTTTTTTGGTTCTTAAAGACAACCAGATACAATAGAACAAAAAATCTTGATCTATTTATTCATAATTTCTTACCCCAGTTCCACTGCAAGGTGCATCCAATAATACCCTATCAACAGAATTGAGACCCATAACCTTTGGAAGCTGAAAAATAATGGCATAAATGAAAAAAAGTAAGCTAGATGGTGTGTCACATGCAAGATCATGAATACAACTGATTGGTAGTGACTTGAATTCCCAGTGGAGAAATGGAAAACCCACGACACAAGATAACAATGATTACAAAATGCGGCATTCACTCAGAAATAATAGTGACCAATAGGGGGTAGTTTTCTAAAGCATGTACAACTACAGGTCCCCATGATTGCTATGATCACCAACATCGTTCAATCAGAGACAATAGTGACCAAAAGCAAGTAGTTTTCTAATCTAACGCATGCAAAATTACAGGTTCAAGGCCTGCTATGATCACAAACATTGTGTGTAATATCCAAAGGAGTACTATTAACATTATATTAAACACAATGGTTTACTAACTAGATGAAGCCCTGGCATCTTACAGCAGCATTAATTCTTGTAACAAAATATACCAATGCTTGAAGTACATTATATTGTCTATGTTTCACTTATAATAAATAAGGAGGAAGAATATTGTTTTTCTGTTGAGCAAAAAAGTGTTTACAGAGAATCAAATCATTGGTCATACAGGTTTACCGTACGACGGAGGTAAATAGATGGTCAAATGAAATATCAAACATATAATCTATAGCAGTAAATCATTAAAGATTTCATGGAGCAAACTAGTAAAAATTAAAGTGGTAAAAAGTCAAAGAGACGCTAACCTCCCTTCCGTCATAGTTGCAGACTACAGTATTTGATACACCCATCCGATGCAAATTTGCAGTCAGAGATTTCAGTCGTGGCACCTTCATTTCATTTGCAAAAATTATTCCTGACACCAATAAAGATAAATTGATTACTCAAATCTTAAAATTACATACAATGCTCAAATCATAAAATTACATACAACGTAAAAAAATTAAGATCTAAGAAATGATAAGAAATTAGTTAAAACAAATTCTTGGATCCAACAAACTAGTAACAAAATTAGCACATTTAAAATTCAAGGATTTTAAATTTCTTCATTTTTTTGTAATTATCAGAACTCTATAGGAATGATCCAAGGTGACACTGAAAATGTACAGTGTACTTATGCAGTAATGACTAGAGCTATTGCAGGATACAACCTATTATGAAGAAAGCACCTCATCGGTTATAACTTCTCAAACTGATACTAAAAGTAAAGCTACTATGCAAGATGAAGTAAAATCTTGGTTCGTCTTTGATGCAAATAATTATGTATCATTGATGTAGTCCAAATCTTATCCACATGATATTTTAAAAGAATATACAAATATTTATTCAAATTAAAAAAAGCATATCATTCGCAAAAAAGAAGCTTTAAGCTACTTTTGCAGAAGAGCTGGCATTATTAGATCATTTTTTGTTAAACACGATTCAGCTGCACTACATACAGAATGTATCATTTTTTGTTAAACACAATTCAGCAGCACTGCATACAGAATGTAATATTCTCTCGGAGGACACTTGATATCTTGGAGGACATTTGATAAAAACCAAATTTTATATTGAAAAAATGTGAAGAATAGTTCCAGCAAGCATGAGAAATAATTGCAAACTCCATCCCACAATATTGGTTTACATAAATACACAAGGCTATAACAAGAACTTAATAATTTGTTATGCTCTAATGTACAGGAAACTTAGAATACAATATATACCCGAGTTTTTCATTAGAGCAGCAATGTAAGTTGTTTTACCACCAGGAGCAGCCCTGCAAATCCCATAAAATGTCTTCAGTGATAAAAAACAATTTTCAAGAAAAAATAGCATGTTCAAGTAGAATTGGTATTAAAAATTACCACATCTTCAAAATCACCATGTTTATTTTGACAAAATTCATGAACAAAGTGTTCTCATTGGACAAAATCAGAACTAGCTATAAGGGCGTCCTAGTTGGTCTTGGGAAAAGGTTAAAACTGAAAAGAAACTAGATTATCCATTTTGATCTTGAATGTCGGTTATAATTATTTATTTAATTTGGTTGCCAAGAATTTGGGTTTGATACCAATTTATAGGAAATTTAGTTTTTTTTAGCACTAATGTTGAGGCCAACAAAAATAGGAGAACACTAAATATACATTAAAAACAGGAGAGTTTCTCAATCCAACCCCTATAAATGTGATGGTGTGTGTGGGTGGGGTAGGGGCTAGCGGAAGGATCCATCTGGTAGTTTGAAATGCCATGGAAAATTTATATGGTTGGTTCCTATCCACGTGCAAAGAATATCACTTACGCCATATCAACTATCCGTTCCTTTTCTTGAGGGGCCAAGGCCATCACAGGCAGAAAAGAACTAGCACTTTGAAGCTGCAAAAAGTTTTTAAAAAAAAACAGAACTGAGTGTAATGTGTAATCCTAAATGAAATGAAGAACTACTACAGCGGAAAACCACCTACCATGTAAAAACCAGCCATGTACTCTGGGGTGGCACCAATTGGTACTTGAGAATCATACACTACAAGTCCAACCTGCAAATAGAAACAAAATATATGGTTTCAGATACTGCTATAGTGCTATTTGGATTCATGTACCATAGAAACTGCAACTATCATTCATGTACCATAAGAAACTCCTACTTGGATTCATGTACCATAAAAAGGACAAAAGAAAGCTAGTGAAAACATTTAAAACTTACTTTTGACCATTTGCTCAGAGGATCCAGATTTACCCCTCTGTTTATCAAGACATCTGCCAAATCGCGCTGTCTGATTAAATTCAGAAGACATATATAAGCACAACCGGGACATGTATAAGGTCACATTAACAAATCAACACAAGGTAATAGAAATAGAGATGAAACCTTTAAAGTGTTTGTCCTCAAACATATAGGCGAGGCTTCTCAAAAGCTTCAATCAATTCCATAAGTTCAACAACCGGAAACATCTAAGACAAAAAAATATTTTCAATGAAGCCCTAATTAAAAAAATCAACAAAACAGATCTCGAATTTTCCGGACCAGCAACTAGAGTTAAATGGTAAAACTGGATGGAGAACTCAATGAAATCAAAGTTCAAAACAGTGGTAGTAATAATATAATCATTCCAACCTCCACTAAAGCACCGATTAGAAACTCATTGTAGCCATAGTATGCGCGATATCATTCTTAAGCTGTCCAACATATTCCTTCCTGGTCGACTCATCTTGCCTCAACGCCTTAAAATTGGAAAGAACCCGGACAACTGGAAAAGCAAAAGCATTTAAATATTTTCAACACCTCAAAAGACATTTCAATAATTGTTCCCAAGAACAGTAATAGTCAGTTAACCTACTCTCTTTAATCCTCCTTTGAAGATTGGAAAGATCTGGTGGACGCAAAGCCTCTTCCTCAAGTTCCTATCAGTTAAAAGATGACCATTTTATAATACATTGTAACATCAAACGTAGAAATCCAAGTTCAATCAATTTATTGTACGCTTGGATATACAATGAACAATGTCAAAAGTGATTTTCTTCAATACAAATTTGATTATAGCATGTTTGGTAACCAAGAATCAGAATTGACTTCAACTCAATTTCATTAAAAATTATAATAAAAATTCATATTGGATTGAAAACTTCACCTAAACTATGAATTAAAGTAATTTAAGTAATTTCATAACAAAATGAAAATCATCATAAGATAAATTCAAAATTAAATCAAATAAAAACAAAAAAGAAACCTGTTCGGTTGGTAATCTGAACTCATCAGACTCCTCTTGGATATTAGTCTGCATTTCAGCTTCAGCATCCTCTTCTTCTCTCTCCCTTGCTTCATCAATAGCTTTAGACTTCTTCTCAATATCATCATCATCATCATCCGAATCAGAATCAGAATCCAGCTCTGAACCAGAGGCTTTCTCTGCAAAAGAGAAAACAAACATAAGCATCAAAACACCATAACAATTTCCAACCTCGAATATCATGAAAGCATACACAACAACACACACCTTCGCCGTCGTCATCGTCGTCATCGTCGCCTTCGTCGTCGCTTCCTTGTAGGAAATCGTCGGCTAACGGATCATCTCCGTCGGAGGATAACTCTGAATCGGAACCAGAGTCATTGCCGCCGCCGTCGAGTTCGAGGTGCTGTGGCAGTGCTTCTTCTTCGGATTCGGAGGAGGAATCTTCTTTGACGGGAAGAATTTGTACTTTTTTTGGAGCTTTTTGGAGTTTGGGTGACTTTGAAGGTTTGTTCCTGGTTGCTGGCGCCATTGGAGAATGGAAGTGTGAAGGATTTGTGTGTGTTTCGTGTTTTGTTATTTCTTCAGTATAATCGCTAGGGTTTAGGGTTTACAATTAACCCTTTCGAACGACGTCGTTCGGAGGTATGAAGAATTTAAATGGGCTCATTTCGCGTTGGGCCTTGCTGAACCCAATGTTTGGAAGAATCTACCTCTTAACTTCGAGATTGTTACCTGTCACCCTTGAACTTCATATTATATCAGACATCCCCAATTACATTTTTTCTAAAATTACCTTCGACATTGTTTACTATATTTGTCATCAAAATTTACTATTGATAAAGGATGAAATATTAAATAAGCACAACGAAATTTCCGGGACTAAAATTTTTCATTTCACTTTTGAAATTTCTAGTAACGATCAATTGAAAAATTCTAAATTTTTAGGACGATTTATCGAAAATTTCAAATTTCAAATTTTTCAAGAATTCCAAGAAACATAGGCAATATATCAAAAATATTCAAAATTTCTGATACGCAATGTAATACTGGAAATTACATATTTTTTATTGTATATCGAAAATTTCTGATTGCATTGAAATTTCTGGTATGTCTTCATATGGAATTTTATATTTATGTGGTCTAGAGCCGGCAACTTCTTCTATGAATTTGAATATAAATTATACAGAGTTTTTCACCACCGATACATTATGTTTCATATTGAATTAATGGAGTCTTATTTGTTTGTCGTCATATATGAAATGAATAAAGTTTAATAATTATATGTTGTAACTGACAGATTTTTAACACTCGAGGTGAAGTTTTAGCATGGTAATATTGTTATCACTGTTTGTTCTGATTCTGTTAATAGAATGTGATGGAGGAAGGATAAATTAATTATGGGTTGTGAAGAGATGAGGAAATTACAAAAGGAAAAATGCATCTAAAACCACTAACTCTTCTGATAGAATTTATAGTATGAAATTTAAATGTCCATTTAGGATAAAATCTGTTTCAAATGGTATCGATTGGAAGGTGATGGTTAGATACGGGATACACAACCATAGAGTCAATAAGGATTTGAAAGGGCATGACATATCAGGACGTCTAAAAGATCATGAAAGAAAGGTTGTGAATGACATGACGAAGTAAAATATGACTCTGTGGTACATAGTTTCTGCTTTGAAAGACAAAGATCTATAAAATCTCTCGAGTGTTATCCAGGTCTAGCTAGAGCTACATATCGAGTGGGCAAGAGAGGTGTGTTGACGGAAATGCGAGTGACATTATTGATGTTGATAACGATGGAAATTGTGGTTTCCGTTGTATTTCATCTTTATTGGGATAAGATGAAGAGTTATGGTCTTTGGTTCGGACGCAATTAGATTCTCAAGTTTATCAACACTCTCAGTTGTTTTCTAAGTTGTTCTATGACATTATCTCTACAATTAAGTATGAGTTACGAGTAGAATACTTGGATGTGTAAGGAATGGAAACATCGATGTTGATTCTTGATATGGGTTATCCTATTTCTTTAAGATACAATGTCGTATTTGTTTCCTTTTCAATGACACTTAACGTCACATTTTTTCCTTGTATAAGCTTCATCCATATATATAAGTAGGCATACATGATACAATAATTATTGTTGGTCTTGTCAGCTGCAATCATTGGATTCAGATAAAGTTGAAACTTAATTGCACATTGCCTCCCGTCATTGACCGTTGGAGACAGAATTGTAATGATGATGCAAAAGCATGGAAATTATCATATGTGGGTCGCTTTAGACATTGGGAAGAATTGTGCAGCAACTCATTGTAGTTTGTTTTTTATGGATATATGTATGACAATAATATATATATATATATATATATATATATATATATATTAAGTTGGGTAGCTATTTTACCGATTCTATTAAGTTGCAGTATTACCGAAATTTTCAAATTTTCGTAATTTTTTGCACTTACCATAAATTCTAAAATTTCTGGTATAATGTAAATGGTCACCAAAAATTTGGAATTTTCGATATCGCCCACAACAAAAACCAATAACTTTAATGAAATTTCTAGTAAATTTCACAATTTTCGATAATAATTGAGGGTATTGCCGTAAAGGTGTCATAAAATGGGTGGTGTCAGGTATAAGTTTGGAAGTGGCAAGTAAAATTCTCTCGATCTTCGTTTTACCATAATACCTCTAAAATTTAAATAAAAAAAATCAATTTTTCATATTTAAAAATTTCATGTTTTAGATTTCTGCAAGTAAACATAGTTTTCTACCAAAGATTTGTTATTTATACTGGATATTTACAAGTAAATGTTGATATCCAACTTTTTGATAAAATATTAGTGTCACACCCCAAAATTTGCCTCACTTTCTGTTTTACTAATCATAGTGAGCACGACTGTTAGCATTATCTGTGTAGGGGATCGAAATCAACGTGTGGATTTCGCGATCAGTTTGATTGGCTTCTCGTTGTGGAAAGTTATTTACCTGGCCAAAAATTCTATTAGAGTTTAAGGTTTGAGTGGGTTTTCATCAACAATGGCGCAATATCATTGGAAAGCTAAAAAGGCGAAGGAGTTTATTGTTTGGCAATGTTGGGTCGAAAATATGCCAAGGCTAGCTGAAGGTATTAAGTCCTTAATTTAAAGGGACAATTCTGGAACTTCGTGGAAAGTTCTAGAAGAGAAGGATATATTTTGGTAAAGAGCGAGGAATTTCGAAGTCTCACGACCAAGAGGGAAGCCATCGATTCTTATGAGTGGTTATCTTGGGCTCGAATGAGTAAGCAGATTGCTGTCGAAGTCGAAGTCAAGAATTCATGTCGAAACTGAAGTCGGAGATTACTCTTAGAGAAATTTAGCATCATTGTTTCAAGGTTTGGACGTAACTCATGGAAGAGAACAGTATTTCTCGCCAAGTTCGAATTTCAAAAGAAGGTGCGAACGTGGGCTGATTATAGTTTTGAAGAATGGCGCCGAGGTGGTGGATCCTATGGAGCGTTGCTTCATATTTAGTTGTAGTCGCCGATTTAGCATAGGCGCACTTTGTAAATACTATAAATAAGTCAAATCTCTTGTAATTTGGTGTGTTCATTCATATGCTCAAACCGCTTGCAAAACTCGCCTAATTCCGCACTTAAGGAAGAAAGAGTCCGCAAGCTTTGATGTACGTTGAATCACCAACTTTTCGCTTATTGCAATCAAGTTTTATTTCAATCTTTATCTAATCACCGATTACTCGCTAACCGTCGAGAAGCATTTTTATGTTCTTTGTTTAAGTTTCGCACAAGTCTTGAGTTCTAAGCCTTGAGTCACGAGTCACCGCTTTGCCCAGTTTGTCGAAAACCCCTTCGATCAAGGCTTCACCGCTTAGGTCACGGATTACTTATCTCGACCAAGCCTTAGTTCGTGTGGAAAACCATCATAGTAGTTTCCTCAACACCTGCTTCTGCATAGGTTTCTTCGAACGAAATCGTGATCACCAAAACTTAGCACACGCCTTGAGATCAACTGTCGATCCGCTAGTAACCCCTAGTTTAGACACGGGAGGATCACGGTTGTTTACCATTTTCCACAAGAACAATTGGCACACTGGTGGGACCATAGCTAAGTAACAACGTATGAAACTTAGATGGGGTTTTACCAAAAACACAACAAACCTCCTAGGGAAACAAAATGGGATGTCTAATCCCCGTCGTAATAGATCGACGAAATCCCATGGATCTTTACTTTCAAACCCGTATTGGAGGAAGTCGTCCAAAGTCAACCACAAACAACGAATCCTCGATACCACGATCCTCGATATCAAGACGCGTGGGACATCCCTATGGGATGCCGAGGACGATTCGATGAGGGATTTCCACATAACTAACACGTCTCACAGATCGAGGCAAAGATGGATGATAGCAACCATGAAATGGTTAATATGTTAACCAATCAAATGGGTAATGTCTTCAATCCCATAGTGCAAGAGGCAGAAACCAATAGATTATCCGCGAAACTAACCGGTGATTGCACAACCGACACGGTTGTGTAATTTCCTAGGGCCCCTAAGATACGGGCGACCAAAGACCGACAAGCACACGCCAGCTGCAAAGGCAATTGCCCAGCCCCGATAAACATAGGGGTGAAAATATTCATCGTGGGCAAAAGACCACGTAAACGTGGCCTTAGCGCAACCTAGAGTAGTGATTCACCCCACGAGGTCGACCAGTCCTCGAGGATATTCGACGAGGAATTGTTGTCGAGGGTAACCTCACACGCCGTCGAAAGAATGATGGCTAGGAATGGTCTAAACACTGCAGAGGCCAACATATTCATCACCTTTGGACTATATCCCGCAAACCGAAAACCCAGAGGATGGAAGACACCAAAATATACCAAGTTTGGGGAGAGACAGAGAATCGACCGTCGAACATATAGCTAGATACCTAACCGAGTCGGGGATATGGCTAACAATGAGGTTCTTAGAATCAAACATTTCCCTCATCCTTAACCAAAGCCGCTTTACTCGGTTTACGACGCCGCTCTCCAAATTCGATCGACAATTGGTCGACATCGAGAAAATGTTCCATGAATGCTTTATGAGGGACATTCGAAAATCAATTTGGTCGAACTATCCAAAGATCGTTAAAGTTTCGAGACCATCGACGACTATCTTAATAGGTTTAGGTCCCTAAAAGCTAGGTGTTTCACCCAAGTGCCCGAGCATGAGTTAGCAGATGGTGCCGGAGGTTTAGATTATTCCATTAGGAAGAAAGTCGATCCCACATTTGTGGAAAGTATGTCACGAAGCGCATGTGGTTCGACACCTGAGCGCTTGAGAGTTGAGAAAGTTAGACACCAAGGCTAAGGTCAAGAAAGAGAGAGCTTATGTCGACTATGACGACACGAGCCCATATATGAGGCGGATTATATCTCGCCCACGTAAGGAGATAGATTTGGAAATGAAGCCGTAACTCGCTATGAATGCAAGTCACTTTTCCCCGAAAGGAAAAGTTTGTCTGTCGAGAGCTCAAAATTTCCGCCAAAACTTACACTTTGATGTTAGTAAATGTGAGGAGATATTTGATGCATTAGTGAAAGATGGTCGATTTAATTCTGGGTGCTAAAATGCCACCATTGAGCAAAGATGAAAAGAGGTTTTGTAAATATCATAACTTTCTTGGTCACACTACTTCAATGTGTTCTTTTAGGATCCGTCCAAAAATCGCCGCAAGAAGGCCGTTCAAGTTCGCCTCCGTGAGGATGAAGATCGACCAACCCATTGAGGCAAGAAGAGGCTTTGTTTGTCGAGGTCAAATCAACGTGGTAGATGTTGAAAATTTCTCCAAGACAATATGGTCGAGGAAAGTGAAGGGAAAGTCCGTTAGTCAAGATGGTCGACGCCACCCAAAACCCAAGAGGAGTCCGGATTTCAACGCCGCAAGAGCCAAGGCTCGACCGTAGGTTTGGCCCAAGATGCAACAGACTCACCGGCTGCATGTGCCACGAAAACTTCGTGTTGCGCAGATTGAGGGGAGGACAACAAAGGAATAGAGGGATCCTAGAAACGCCCCACCATTCAAACCTAAGACTTACGCCCCCGCCGATGCTCCAAAGGACACTTGATCGCCTCAATTAGGTGTCAAACTTCCAACGCCGCTACGCTAAGGGAGGTTAAAGGCAAGTCGATGATGAGTTACCGCGTGAAGTTACTCGAAAGGAAAAGTCATGTCTCGAGAATTACATGGGAGGAACCCATGAGCCGAACTCAATGGAGGCGTTTCCAGAGGAAGAAGCAGTCGAAGGTTAGCCGTTGTCATTGAGGATGCCAAAAGAAAGAATGGTAACCGTAAGAGATACAAAGTTAAGGTGGATCCCCAGGAAGCGTTAGACAGAAATATGTGGCAAACCTCTACCAAAGATTCCGACGAGGTTACTAGCGATTTCGCCTCCGAGTCCAAGCAAGCTTCGACGCCTTGGTCAATGTTGTCACTATGTTGCCCGTAATACAATGTGCCCATCGATGTTGAGAACTTCGACGAGGTCGAAGTCGTCGAATCGCTTCATAAGCCAACGTGCTATTGCGGATGGATAATGGTTCGCCGAGAACCGTGATGCTTTTTCGAAAAGCCCGACATGGCCGAAGAGCCATTTGAAGCCTTTGCCGACAGGCAAAAGTCCAAGATGTCATCGCGAACAAGGTGCGGTGGATCGGTGCTACATTTAACATCATGCCTTACCACACTCAAGAAAATCGGTATGTTTGACACCGACATCGTATCCTCATAACGTGGTCTTATCGATCACGAAGGAAATACAAAGAATACCGTGGGGTGATCCAGTCAACATCATGTTGGCTCAAGATCAAGGCCAACCATCTTCATGGTCATTGTGAGGGAAGCCTAGTTACAATCCGGTTGGTCGAGAGTGGCTTCATGGTGTCTGGCCGCCATCATCTATGCATCACCGATAATTGGAGAGAAGACGGATTGCGGAAAATATCAATGCCGACCAAGGATATTTCTTGGTCGATGTCAACCATGTTGGTCCAATCGATTTCGACCGCAAGCTAGCTAATATTGCCCCATACCTTCCAAATGGAGGATACCGGAGTTTGTCCGAATCTTCGTGATCTCGAGGCTACACGAAACTCATGGTTTTGTTTGGGACGAGCCCATAGAGGATCTATATGACCCTACGCCATCGGCCGGGGCAACCAACCCCGACGATGTCCGAGTTAGAAGCCTTGCAAAGGATTTCGCATATGTTGCCGAAAACAAGATCAATTCGCCACGGAGGCCGAGGCAAACCCGTTGGTAGCCAAGAAAGGTTGGTTGTCGAACGAGGTTAATATGGTCCGAGCCAAACCACCGAATATACAAGTGTCGAAAGAAAACGTCAAGAGCATCGCCTAGATTGATATACGACGAAGAACCTTAGTTCGAGAAGGATCCCATGGCCAGAGAAAATGCACCACAAGATCCTTGAGGAGGTCGACCTTGGCGAAAGGGAGATAAAAGGCCCATATATAAGCCAACATCGACCCGTAACTAAAATGAAGGTAATCTCTTGCTTAAAGAATTTAAAGATTGTTTTGCATGGGATTATAACGAAATGCCCGGTTTAAGCGTAAATTTGGTGGAACACAAACTACCAATGAAAGATGGGGCCTTGAAAGACAGACCCGACGCCGCTTCCCGCCTGGTGTCAAAGATAAAAGAGGAGATCGAAGATTTCTCAAGAGCAAGTTCATTCGAACCGCAAGGTATGTCGAGTGGTTGGCAAACATTGTGCCGCCTTAAAAGAATGGCAAACTTCGAGTCTCAGATTGATTTTAGGAATTTAAATATCGCTATCTAAAAGATGAATATGTCATGCCCGCTGTCAAATGCTTGTCGATTCAAACAGGATTTCAATATCTAATGCTTGATGGTTATGCCGGTTATAACCAAATCTTTATTGCAGAAGATGTGCCGAAACGGCCGCTGTTCTCGAGCGCTAGGCACCTATGAATGGGTGGTGATGCCATTCGCCCAAGAATGCTCTGAGCCACGATCAACGGGTAATGAATTGGATGTTTCATGATTTTATTGAAGATTTCATGCAAGTTTATATCGACGACATTGTGGTTAAGTCGAACTCGAGTCGACGATCTTTATCATCCGCGAAGATCGCTCGAGAGAATGAGACAATATGGATTAAAGATGAATCCATTGAAATGTGCTTTTGTGTGCAGCAAGAGATTTCCTTGGCTTTGTGGTGCATAAAAAGGGCATTGAAGTCAATCATTCAAAGACCAAAGCCATCATGGACGTCGCGCCTCCGTCGAATAAAAAAGAACTTCAGCCATTGTTGGGGAAAATAAACTTCCTGAGGCGTTTCATCTCCAATTTAAGTGGAAAGATTAAGGTGTTTTCACCACTGCTTCGACTGAAGAATGAAGGGTTCATCCGCATAAAGAGCATCGGAGGCTTTTGATGTAATCAAAGCATATTTAGTGGAGCCTCCGTGTTGGTACCTCCATGGAATAAGCCTATGAGGTTGTACATAAAAGCCCGATTCGACAATAGGTAGCATGTTAGTACAGGAAAATGTAAATGGTGTCGAAAGACCAATCTATTACCTTAGTCGAATGTTGAATGATGCCGAGACTAGGTATAGTGATATAGAAAAACTATGCCTTTGTTTGTATTTTTCTTGTATCAAATTGAAGCAATATATAAAGCCGGTTGACGGTATGTTTTTCTCATTTTGATATAATTAAGCATATGTTGTCCAAACCAATTTTGCATAGTCGAATTGGTAAATGGGCCCTAGCACTTCATCGAGTATTCTAACTTTTGCGCCTTAAAAGCCATGAAAGGACAAATTGTGCGCATTTTTGGTCGACCACTCAAATATGGCTATGCCACAAAATTATGTTGGTTTCGCTCCATGGAAATTATATTTCACGGTTCCAACCATAAAACGGAGTGGTATAGGGATAGTCATAATTTCACCAAGAGGAATTCCAAAGACAGCTCAAGTATGCCATCGACGGCATGTGCACCAACAATGAGGCGAGTATGAAGCTTTGATCATCGGACTTGAACTACTGAACTGGGGCAAGGAATGTTGAAATTATGGGTGACTCGTAGTTAGTAGTAAAGCAAGTGTCAAGGAATACAAATGCGCCAAAGCAAACTTAATCATGTACTTCGTATAGCGATAAGGTTGTTCAAACAATTTGAGCAAGTATCACCACATACCGCGCCAGAAAATCAAGAAGCAAATGATTTGGCGCAAGAAGCCTCGGTACAAGAAGTCTCAAGATGAGGAAAACATCCCGACAAGAGAAAAGGTTCGACGATCGCTTTATACCCTTCGATTTGTCCATTATTAAGTTAGGTGCATTTGATACCTAAAATTTTGAAATTTTTACAATTAATAATGGGCAAAATAGGATCATGAAAACCTTTAGTTGAATATTTCGAAACCCAGAGGGATCAATGATAGAAAACTAAGTATAGGCCCTTAGTTATGTTTTGATCAAGAAGAGTTATTTAAGAAAACCGCCGAGGGTGTTGTTAAAATGTCTAGGCGAGAACGAGGCATATGTAGCCGTGTCGAGTGTGCATAGTACGATGTGGCGCCCATCGTGCCGACACAAAATGAAATGGTTGCTAACACGCTCGTGTCTATTGGCCTCGATGATGAAAGATCGCATCGAGTTTGCTAAAGGGTGCCAAGAATGTCAGTGCATAGGCATTCAACATGTTCTCGCCAATAATTGCATGCCATCAGAAACCATGGCCATTTAGGGACGGATGCGATGATCGGGAAATTAAACCACCTCAAAAACAACAAAGATACATCTTGGTGAGAATCGACTATTTCACAAAATGGGTCAAGCGGTGGCATCGAGGAATGTCCACAGAAGTCAGAATTGATTTCATCCGTAACCATATTATTTACGATTGGGGTACCTAAGACACTCACCACCGACCAAGGGACAGATTTGGGGCAAAAGATGCAAACTTTTGCACAAGAAGTCGATCAAACTACTAACATCTACCCCTTACTATGCACAAGCAAATGGCCAAGCGCGCCAATAAGGTAATAATTAGCTTGATTAAGAAATGTGGGCAAAAACCTAGAACCGCATCAAACGCTAGATCAAACATCGCGGGCTTGTCGAACGCCTCCAAAAGAGGCTACGGAACCACACCGCCCGGTTAACATATGGTCACGACGCAGTACTACCAATGAGATACATGTCCATGCAGTGAGAATTCAAAGACAAAACGAGATACCCACTAAGACTATTGGGCTATGATGGTCATGAGCTAGTCGATTGATGAAGAGAGGATATTAGCTTTGACCCATAACAAGGCAAAAGACAAAATTGCCAAGGCCTATAATAAGAAGGTAAAAGGCAAGCATTTCGCCATCAATGATCTCGTGGAAAGTAATCCTACCTATGGATAGGAACGATAGGTTTTAGGAAGTGGTCACCAAATCGAAGGACCATTCAAGATAATCCGAGTATTCTCAAACAATGCATATGAGCTTGAAGAGTTAGCCTTGGATCGATTTAATCCTAAGAGTAAATGGTAAGTACCTAAAAGGTATAAACCAATCCTCAGAAGAAATAACTATTTCGACAACTTAGAGAATAAAAGTCGAAAAATAGCTGGAGAAATTAATGACGATACCAGCGAAATAACAAATAAAAGTGGCCATAGGACATTGTTTAGAATTACAATAAAGTTGGTGCCAAAGAAAGAAGTTACAATTGTTACATTAAAATTTTCCAAATTTCTTCCGAAAGTAGATGTGTCACCACGCAGCATTTAACACCGTGAATCAACCAACTCCTCAAGACGCTCGTCGAAATGGTTTTGTCTCTTTGTTCCGTTTGAGTGCGCAGGGAAGCGGCGTTTTTGGCTTTTTCTCTCAACGTTGCCTGAATGCCAGCAATTGATTCCTCCAGGTCCTTGTCGGCCGCAGTGATATCCTCCAACTCCTTGGACAAAGCGGCTAGTTGACTGCATATTTCATCAGCTCTTTTCCTTTTGGGAACTAGCGAGCCGCTTTGTCCTTCGAGTAACCGCAGAACTTTCATTGCTTTGTTGTCCTCCTTGGCAATAGTAACGTGCATCTTGAACAAAGAGTTGTTGAAAGATTTCTTCTTCATTAGCAAAGAACCGCTTTGACATTTTCACCAAAGGAAGAAGAACTCGGTCAAATGTAGACAACATGAGTTTGCACGATTCTGCTGATGTCGAGGCTCCTCGCTTACCATGGCCTCAAGTTCTTGCAAAAGATTTGGGTCTCTTACAAGCGATCTGTGGAGCTCGTGGAGGAAGGCATAAGCTTTGATCTTGTCAAATGCTTGATTGCAGCCTCCGAGGTAACTTGCCAAAGATAAACAAGGGCCTGGTTCGTCCGAGTCAAGAAAAATGTATTTATCAACAAAACCATCCAGCTTCGATCTTGCCGCCGATATCAATGTCGAGAAGATTCCTGTGAGCCTTGAGCACTGGAGGAGTTTGGCAAGATGTGGTCATCCTTGCCAACCTCCCAGGTCGAACCCCTGCTCATATCCTCGTGATTATCCACATTAACATTCTTAGCGTGTTCTTGGGAGTACCAATAGAACCATGCCATTCGTTAGTACCGTAGCCTCGTGCTAAGTTCGACAAAGCAGAATCGGTCCCGGTCGAATGTGTGGCGTGACTAGTGACGGAATCATCACTAAGAGTAGCCACCTCATTTAAGTCAACAAACTCACCAGCACCACGCTGGGTTCAAATGGTTGATGATGGGGAGAAGATTCCTCGTGTCCCGGTTGTATTTAGAAGGACTGTGGTGCTAGGGTCCGATCCAAGCCGCACTGTTGCTCAAAAGCATCATCCCGAAAGGCAAAGAAAATGAGTATGTTGCCATAAAAAGAATGAGCATGAATACGTGGACGACGGTTAGGCGATACCGCATTTCCGAGCCCACTTTCACCAAGGGACCAATGGTTTCGATCGCAAGGTTCTTCTCTCAAGTGTCGACGACTCCTCCTTGGTTAATCTATCGACACCAACATCCTTGTCTTCGCTAGATTTCTTTCGTCAAGATTAGTGGGTGTCGAGACATAGTTACCAAAGTCAGGGCATCGATGGGATCGATGGGTCTTCCGCCTCAATCCTGGGAGTGGGTCGAAATAACCTTACCTCTTCTCTTCAGGACTAGAGGTTGCACGTCATCAATTTCTTCAGAAACTTCAGCCACTAGGTCTTGCTGAATCTTAGAGGAAGAGGATTTGTGTTTCTTCTTTTTCCTTTTCTCTTTCTCGAGGCCGTCTTTCGAGCTTCCACCTTCTTCATTTTCTTTTCTCGCCTCTCGAGATTTCTCTTTCATTTTCTTTTCTCGTGACCATCGCCGTGTCTTCCTTCTTTCGCTTTGATTGTTTGATTTGGTGGAACAGAGAGGGAAGAAACATCAGAAGATGCCTGCAAATTTAGAAAGAAATTAGGACAAGGCAGAAATTAAAAGGAGGGATTTTGATAAGGCATAGGTTAATACCTCTTCCCTCGACTTGTTGTAGTGTGTCCTTGGAAAATTTGATTTGTGGAGGGAGCAACAAGACCGCAGAGCGTGTCTCGACTGAAAAGAAAATAACCATAGTAAGGATTTGTGACAAACAAAAGGGGTAAGAACTAAGTAAGGAACAAGATGCTCATGTAAGAACCTGTTTTTTGATAGAATGTGAAATGGGTTTTGTGTCGGAGTCGGAGTCCTCAAGGACATTCTGCAAAAAGGGCAACGACATTAATATCAGTAGACAGATAAACCAGATCAAGCCAATAGGTTCTGATGACAAACCTTTGTGGTTGAAGGACCCGTTACGGTGTCCTTAACAGCAGGAGCATCAACATCTGGAGCATGTTCAGTAGGGGGAGCTGAAACAAAAAGAAAAGTTAGTAGGCCCAGAAATTTCGACACGAAGAAAATGGCTTCGTGCGCAACGAGGGCATGCCCTGAATTGCTCGCTATTGGTACGCCAACGTCTCATGGACTTACCCTCCAATGCGGCGGAAGCAGCAGTCAGTTAAGCTAATTTATTCTTAGAATCACCAACAAATGAGTTGAAGTATGTCTGCCACCAAGTGTCAAATTCTTTGGTACAGATATGGGGTTCAATTCAGAAGGTGAGTCTGGGGGTTTGTTGCAAACATTGTCATAATCTGCCTTGATGACACCCAGGACTATTGGCAAACACCCATTAAGGAGAGCAGGGACCGAAATGGATTTAGGAAGAGTTTGACAAAGCCCAAATTGGCGAGCCACCACTGTTGGTATGCCACAAGGCTTGGTTTGTCACCATTATGCATAAGATAAGAACAAGGAGTCAACACTGAGTCCGGTTGATGGCACGAGGATATCCAAGGCCCCTCGATAAAATTGCCAAAATAATAGGAGAGACTTTGGATTTGTCTCGAGAAAGGGGCTAGGGACTAGTCAAGTCACCTTTTTCAACATGGTCTTGAACATAACTTCAAGTAATCGAGGCCTCACTCTATTCTCAATAGGAATGCTCGACAGCTGCCCCATACACTATAGTCTTGACCTCGAGGTACCACCGGTCGATCATGTGCATGCTACCTTTCTGTTTTTGAAAGGTTTCACTTCAGCTGGGAACATGGCCACTAACCATAACTGGAGAAGCCATAGAGGGCCATGGAATAACACATTTTTCTTGGGATCAATAACATGAGCTTTTATTTGGCCCACGATATCCGCCAATGAAGAGTAGAGGAGGCCGTAATGAGGTCGATATGGAAACCGGTACCATTGTGTAGGTGGCTAGCCGAGTGGCATGTGCCTTAGTGACCTGCACAGACCTGTTGCAGAATATATGGCGTGCTAACCAATATGCTAAAAAGGCAACATGCTCCTCATCTGAGATCTCCTCAGTATTCTTGTGATGATGCTCTGCAAAGGCAGTATAAGATGGAAGTCCACTTGTGCCAACATTGAAGCGCACAGGAATATAGGTGACATCTCGATGGTTGTAAAGTTCACCACCTAACTTCGTATCAGTGATGGCCGCCAGGTCAAGGAGAGTCGGAGTCATCATTCCACGACCAGTGTGGAACGATTGGTAGTGCCCTCCGAAGACAGAGCCACCAACATGCGGGAGTAAGGGATACCGACTCATTTGTAACAATGGGTAAATCCCAAGCTCTTCCCATTGCTTCCTTTTTGTGGGTTCTAAGCGGTCCATCCAAGTGCAGAATTTGGGACAATTGATAGGGGAGGTGGCCCTAAACCTAAAATCTTTACGAAGGAAGGATAAAGAAATGGGGTCCATGAAAGAAACCAAAGGGCGATTGTTGACTGTGGGAACCGAACATGCATGTTATGCACGTTTGCGAGAGCAGGTGCCCTAGAAGGTAGAGGACCCAGAAACGCAGCAGGATTGCCAAGTTGGCCAAGGTTGAAGGGGATTATTACCTGGGATTGCCAAACCTTCGCTTTTTCAACGGAAAATGGTGGTTCCGGAATGTGGGTTTGCCGCCCACGAGCAAAGCCGATACACCGGCCGGAGCGAGGTGAACTGGTGCTTGTCTTCGCTATCCGGGAAGAAGAGAATCGATGTAAGGAGTGATGAGAAATGAGATGATGAACAATGGCAAGTGAAGGGTAATGTATGAAGGAAACCGAGAGCGAAAGAAAAGTGAGGAAACCCGAAAAGGTTATTTATAGCCTCACGCCTGGAGGAAAGAAGCGGGAGAGTTAGCGGGCATGGTGTCAATCATGGCCGATGGATGTGACGTGGAGGCAGATGAAGTAAGAACGTGGGCCATGGAACGAGGTGAGAACAGTGCGGTCACGCCTCATTTAATGCTCACGATTTTGAAACGCCAACGCTACCGGGTCATGATTACGTGACGCCACGATGGATGGTACAAAGGTACCACGCTTTGGAAAGAAAGATGAAGCTTATAAGCTGGTGTTTCGATCGATTTTTCATAGATGCCATTATCTCACGAGGACAACAAGCACTCAAAGTGTTTTGCGAAGTTTAGAATGTCGATCATGTTCGAAAATGGCATCTCCGGGGGCATTTTGTTGGTCGAAAATATGCCAAGGCCACCAAGGTATTAAGTTCTTAATTTAAAGGGACAATTCGAACTTCGTGGAAAGTTCTAGAAGAGAAGGATATATTTTGGTCAAGAGCGAGGAATTTCAAGTCTCACGACAAAGAGGGAAGCCATCGATTCTTATGAGTGGTTATCTTGGCTCGAATGAGTAAGCAGATTGTCAAGTCAAGTCAAGAATTCATGTCGAAATCAAGTCGGAGATTACTCTTAGAGAAATTAGCATCATTGTTTCAAGGTTTGACGAACTCATGGAAGCGGAAGCTTATTTCTGGCGCGCCAAGTTCAATTTCAAAAGAAGTGCGAACGGGCGCTTGATTATAGTTTTGAAGAATTGGCGCCGAGAGGTAGGTGATCCTATGGAGCAGCTTGCTTCATATTTAGTTGTAGTCACGATTTAGCATAGGCGCTACTTTGTAAATACTATAAATAAGTCAAATCTTGTAATTTGGTGTTCATTCAGATGCTCAAACCGCTTGCAAAAACTCTCGCCTAATTCGCACTTAAGGAAGAAAGAGTCCGAAAGCTTTGATGTACGTTGAATCACCAACTTTTCGCTATTGCAATCAAGTTTTATTTCAATCTTTATCTAATCAGTCTCGATTACTTTCTCGCTAACCGTCGAGAAGCATTTTTTATGTTCTTTGTTTAAGTTTCGCAAGTCCCGAGTTCTAAGCCTTGAGTCACGAAGTCACCGCTGGCTTGCCCACCATTGCCGAAACCCCTTCGATCAAGGCTTCACCGCTTAGGTCACGGATTACTTATCTCGACCAAGCCTTAGTTCGTGTGGAAAACCATCATAGTAGTTTCTCTAGCTCGTCGAACACCGGCTCTGCATAGGTTTCTTCGAACGAAATATCGTGGATAACCAAAACTTAGCACACGTCTTGAGATCAATCTAGTCGATCTCGCTAGTAACCCCTAGTTTAGGACACGGGGAGGATCAGCGGTTGTTTACCATTTTCCACAGTAAACAGGCAAATATCTCACTTGTAACCAAGATTTTGGTTTCCCCAAAAGAGTGCATACGTACATACAAGTTGTAGGCTGGGTGAAGTCTTTGTCACATTTGGTTAATTTTTGAAGAAAGGAAGATGAGGTGATAAAATAGATTATTGCATCGTTATAAATTTTATAAGGAATTACTACATTCATTATCTCTATGGAATGTACAAAGAGCAAATTAAAACACGATACAAAATATTTCGTCATGTCATTCGTAACCCTTTCTTCCTACTGATTCAAATGTTTGAATTCCAATTACAAATTTAAGTTACCATTGAAAGGAAGCAAGTTTTGTTTTGAAGTCAATACAGAGTCTTCCTTTATTTCAAATGCAAAGAAAAAGAGAATATAAAGATGACTTTACAATTATCCTAACAATTATCCTAAAAGACAAGATTGTCTTGGCTAAATTAGAGAAGATATTGAAAGACATTAAGATGCCGCCTTGCAAAGTGTTTCCAAAGAACGGTTCGTTAATGTAAATAGTTCTTTCAACTCAACATCAATTGCACAAACTGTGTTTCCAATGAAGATACCAGCATGTAGTAACCATTAAACAATTAGTTTGATCTAGACATGGATTTCGCAAAGATATTGACAAAATAATTGCCGCAGCCCCTAAACAACGATAAACACTTATGTTTTCTACAACTGCTCCGACTCGGGCATCAAGTTTGGAATTTTGCATTGAAAAAGGATTTTGAATTTATTAGTACAGTTCAGGAGGGTACTGAGGAGACACATTCAAAGGTCAACCAGGTGTATTTAGTTGCCCCTCTAGACAGCATTTCTCTTTAATCTATGCTATTCTGCCGAAGCACATTGCTGATGATGTTGGCTATAAGGTTCTTGTTTTCTGCCCTACTGCCATGGTCACAAGACTTGTTCCTGATCTCCTTGGGAGGTTGAACTTGAATGTGAGAGAAATCCATTCAAGAAAGCTTCAAAGTTATAGAACCAATTTCGATGGATTCCAGCCAAAGGGTCTCATCCTTGTTACTTCGTATGTGTCCGCACATGGAGTTGATTATCTAGATGTTACTTTGTCGCATGTGTTGACTACCGATCGATAAACAACAATATATACATTGATGGCGTAACTGATCCTGATGACAGTAGGTCCCACACCAAAGTCATCTACATTGCAGATCGATGAGCTAGATCCCATGACCAAGAACTCCAGAGATAAATGTCGCCATAATCACTGCTTGTAATCGATTGCAAGTGTGCCTTGAAATGCTTAGAAGCTAAATGTTCTCATTGGGAATAATCGAAACCTCGCATATACCGTAAAAAGGAAAAGTTTCATCAACAAAAAGAAAAGCATTATTACATTGTCACGAAGCAAATTCAATTATCAAGTGAAGTTTCATCAATGTAAAAGGTTCTCATTGAGAATAGTTGCAAACTCGATGGCCAAGCAATGCTAGCGCCTACTCTAATTCCACAACCATATTCCGTGAATCATTCATTCCATGAGGAGGATGTTGATATGTCTTTGAAGCATGTTGCTACACGTATCACTTTAGAAAAAACGTTGGTGATCTTGAGACTTGTAGTAGAGCTGCTAGTGTTCCATCACATATATTGAAGGACAATCTCCCATGCAAGGAAAGGGTTTTGCAAATTGAAATTGAGGCACCCATGCAATCTTTAGGAGCTCCCGAACCTCTAATGCATCGAATGGTGAAACATTTAGCCCTTGCCTCTTCAATGAAATCTGAAGATGGAAAGTCTAATAATACATCAGGAAATTCATGTGTTCAAGCTGTTATTTTAAAATTATTGGTTACCTGACTAGCAGATTGCCACAATGCGGTGCACTACTTCCTAAATGCCTGGCCCCATCTTACCTATCTTCTTGAGCTAGTATCAAATCTGTCAGAAACAGTGTGTATAAGGGGATTAGCAGCAGTTGTGTTGGGTGAATGTATGATCTATAACAATTCCACTGATAGTGGAAAAGATGCATTTGCAATTTTTAATAAGTCAGAAAATAGGGCTTAATTGCACTCTCTTAAAATTTGAGGAGACGCGTAAGAGTTTTGTTTCGCTTAACGCTGAGTCATCACCACACACGTAGCATTCTCTAGATCTTCAGCGGAATTCATTGGAAGGGATGGTTATGTTAATGTCAACAGTGCTGATGCATCTTTACCGGATACTGATTTTTACCGAATCTCCTGAAATAATTCAAACAGGGCACACAAGATTTCAAATGTTAAGTATAAGTCTTGTTTTTTCTTAGAAGCTTCAAACGCAAGAAAGCAATAAATTCCTTTTAATAAAACAGAATATTCTGTGTTATATTTCTACACCTACATGTGCAAGCTGTAGGGGTCCACCTATCGCTTTTACCATGATTAAATTAATTCTAACCTTTATCATACATCAAGAAACTTCATGAAAAAAGACAAAAAAAGAGATACCTTAAAAGTCAGTTTTTTTGAATTGTCATTTAAAGGGGAATGTTTCCACTACCTGTTGCACCAAGGTGTTGTCTCTCCACCCTAACAAACTCCAAGCCTAGTCATCCATCCTAACCTAGCTCCTCACCACCTTTCTAACCTCATTCCAAACCTCTCTCACCTGCACTCTACACTCTATAAACCACCCTGCTCCTCTCATTGGCAGCCACTTAGCCTAAAGAAACTCGCTAAAATCCTCTCCAAACACTTTTCACTCAAAAGCTCTCAACCAGCCCGTTCAAAGAAGGAAAGAACTTACCGTAACGTAACTAGCAACCACAACTCCTTCTGTAACATAGCCACATTTCTTTCTCTCGATTCTCGCTTTGAGTTTCAAAGATACCCTATTATGCGGCTTCAGTTTTTGCTGCCCTCGCATTCATATGTCATGAGTAGATACAACTTATATCGTAATACAAATTAGATATGAAATGAATGTTTTCCGCTTTCATGTCACCCGATACATTTCTCACTTTGAACGCTTTGTATTCGAAATCATAATGCCGATGACAAGCTCAAAGAGAAACCAATTTTTGGTTAATACTCATCGAGTGAGGTATTCGTCGCTTTGCTACCCCGCATCATCCGTCATGGATAAGTGTAATTTACATTAGAATACGACTTAATCGAGGAATGAATGTTTGAGTTTTTTTATTGTTACCCCACATATAACCGCCATTGATTGTTCTCGTATTCGAAAACCCGTAATACCGATGAAAAGCTCAAAGAGAGACTAATATCAAATTAGCACTCCAAGAGTGAGGTATCGCGATCGCTTTACGCTCATACCATGCCTATCCTGCTTTCCTTGCAAAACAAAAGAACAAAAATGGTCACGATTGAAGGCTAGTGTTTCCAAACCGAAACCATTAGACATACAAACCTTACCGATAGAGTTTCTCGAGATGATCCAAAAACGACCACGAGCATATAGCTTTCGCTGAGGTCGCAAGGGAGATCCGACTTTGATGTGATTCACTTTATCGCTGATCTTCAAACCCAGAGTTTTCGATTTGGGAAACTCTCGTGGTCCGATGGAGGAGGTTCTTTTTTTGAAAGTTTTGGCCAAGTTTGAGATAACGGAATTTTGACCGAGGTTGTCGCTTGATCACGTAAATCAATGAAAGTTTGGATGTGGTTCACGAGTATTCTTGTTGAATCGGCCATCTTTCCTTCTCTCGCTCTGTTGCCAGAAGGAAGAGAATGGTGATTTGGGATTAGGGTTCCACACCCAATCACCCGAGCCGGTTCCTTGGGAGGGCTCGACCCGGTTGAACTGTCCGCCTAATGATCCTACCGGATTTTCTTAACCCATTTTTGTTTTTTATTTATTTAGTTATTTTCTTTTTATTATCTTATATAATTTTTATTCATTCATGTCATTTATTTATTTCAAGTTTATAAAACAAACAAAAGATTTCCAATCAACATTTAATTGATCTTTAATTTTATTCACTAAAACATGATAATTTCAACTCATTTTTATCAACTATATTTTATTTCATTTTTCTAACAAAATTTATTGGGATAAGTCAATTGTTCCTCAATTTATATTTACTTCATATGCTTCAATTGTCTGCTTGCTTATTCACCATTATACACGCCACTTAACGATTAATATAAAATAACTCCGATTTTTCTTTTGATTGGCTATAAGCCAATTTCTCCAGCCTGCTCCAAAATACTTTCGTAATTTAAGTTCTAAATCTCGATCCAACGTCGAGTCTCTTTTCAAAATATTTTACAAATAAATACTCTATTTCTCCTCCTCCCAAACATATGGTAGTCATCCAAAGATCGACCGATCGTATGTTTGGTTTCATTAGAATCTAATTAACGTGAACCTTGTTTCACCTCACCTTTCTTAATAAATTTTTGGGTAGAAAAAGATGATTCGGATGTTTCTGTCCACTCATCCGAGTAATTGGGGCGTTAGCCGTTGAACGCTTATGGTCCGATACTCGTCTCCCACATAAAAACAAAATAATTCATTCAAACTCTTATCGCTCATATGCGATCATCAAACTCTTTTCTTACAAAGAGGCATAGCCATTTCAAACACGAACGAGGACTTAAACTCAAAAAACTAAACAAGTCCAAGTTCAAACATTTGAAATGTCTAATGCACGATTTTTCTTATAAAATCAATACAACCAATTAAAACCTTTTTAAGAGGAACTACAGAGTTTTGACTTTCCCATTGCACAAGGGAATATGTAGGCACACGGTTCAAAAGTCAGTACAAACTCAAAATAATAATAAAATTTCGTTCTTTATTTTTCTTTATAACTTAGATTAGCGAATATACACACACTTAGAACTAAATGGTTCCCATCGAGTACGATGGATGTAAGGGGTGCTAATACCTTCCCCTTACATAACCGACTCCCGATTCCATATTTTTTGGTCACGTAGACCGCCTTATCCGCATTGGTGGGGTTTTATCTATATTTTCCTGCTCTTTGGAACAAATAAAATTAGGTGGCGATTTCACTATTTTCGAGATTTAAATGATTTTGAAAATCGAGTTGCCACAGCTGGCTACTTCACCGGGAATATTGATTGCGTGTCAACCCTAGTTTAGCTCTTTGTATGTGTGTTTATTTTTGCTTTCTTCTTATCACTCTATTTTATGTGTATAATTTAGTCATTTATTTCCTATTGCTTTAATTATTATCTTGTTAATATATTATCTTGTGTGGGAATGATGGATGAGACTATAGGAAAAGCCCACTACCAAGGCTATAGAACACATAAATTAGAGTGGTTGCGTAGTATTGATTTGCTAGACGGAAATGTCTTGTAAGTTGGTGCGAAGACCACACCTAGGGGAGGTTCTTTCGAAGACATTATCGCCGATTGCAAGTTATTTTTGCATTGACGATAGTGTTGTTAGAAGGGATTTTTCCCCTAGTTTTGACCTTTAAGGAAAACCTAACCTGTGGGCTTTAAGATTGTTCAAATGAGACGTTCTTGGATATATCATCTAATCACAAATTTATTTGCGGTGAAAATGATACACCCAAGTTGGGATTAATGATTTTGGGCTCCCCGTTCAGATCCCGGTATCGAGGGTTACGTTTGTCGGATCGTTAGACCTGCTTTGTCTATTCGGTTAATACGTAACTCTCCCTCAAACCAAATTCTAAAGAAAAAGAAAAGAGAAGGGTTGTAGCGTTGTAAGTATTTTTGCGATGCACAAGAATTTGTGTTTGTTGTATCAAAACCCTAAGAGCCACCTGTGGGGAATTGTTGGGTAGATGTCAAAATACCTACCACTCTAAAAACTTTAACATGCTATTTTCTCATCACATTACATCGATTCGCATGCATGAATTAATCATCAACATTATTTGTTCCGATTTTGTAGGAATCCTAAGGACTTGGTTCACATAAGCAAACGGTTAACAAATGGATGAGAAAAGGCATACCAATCCGATCAAGGTCAAGATGCCGAAGTTGGAGGTCCTGTTACGTCTGAAAGAAAAAGTTAAGAAGGCTGATATGACCACTTTCACTAGAAGATATGGTCATATTCTGAAGCTGTTGGACACAAATGTTGATGTACGAGCTATGGTTGCTTTGTACCAGTATTATGACTCTCCGCTCCGGTGTTTCACTTTTCAAGACTTTCAACTGACTCCGACCATTGAAGAGTTCGAGATTTTGCTAGGATGGCCTCTGAAAGATGGTATCCCCTTCACCAGCTTGGGAGAAAGAGTGACATGTGACCGATTAGCTGAAGTGTTGTATCTGCCGGTCAGAGAAGTTGCGCCCTTGTGCAAAGCTAAAGGGATCCCCCGAAAGGCATTAGAGAACAAGGCAAAAGAATTGGCAGAAGCGGGTAATACAAATGCTTTTTATGCTGTTCTTGCTCTACTCATCTTTGGGATTGTTATGTTTCCGAGTGGTGAAGAAGAGTTCGTGGAAGAATATGCTGTTAATGTGTTTGTCTCTAGAAGGAATCCAGTCCCCGCTCTTGTAGCAGATGTGCTTTATCACCTCCATGTAAGGCATGAGAAGAAGAGAGGTGTAGTTCTATGCTGTACTCCTCTGTTGTATTCCTGGTTTTTATCTCACTTGCCGACCAGAGGTCCGTGGTACGATATGTTGAAGGATTTGTCATGGGCTCAGACGTTGGCTTGCCTCACTTCAGATGCTATAGTTTGGGGTACTTGCCAAATTGGAACGTGGGGGAAATTATTACTAATTGTGGAGATTTTCCCAATGTCCCATTGATGGGATCTCAAGGCTGTATTAATTACAACCCTAGGTTGGCGTTAAGGCAGTTGGGTTATCCTTTGGAAACTGAGCCGAATGATGCAGTGTTGGAAGAGCTTCTCTTGGAAGACTTTGGGAAAGAAAATCCTCAGTTATTAAGGCAAATCAGAAGCGCTTGGACTCGGATCCATAGGAAAGGAAGAGAATTGGGAAAAGAGATCAGGTGGCCAAAGAACCCTATAAGCAATGGGTGATGGGTAGGTCAAAGAAGTCAAACTTCCGTATGTCGGTGGTTTCACAAGGCTCCGTAACTTGAAGCCACTCATGTTCCTATTGAAGAATTCAATAAGCTCAAGCTCACCATCACCGAAATGCAAGTCAAGAGGGTCGATAACAAGCTATCATTACTGTTACCCGAGAAAAGGATGATTTGATGCAAAGCCTTAGAGAAAGGGATGATGAGTTAAAGTCGTCAGAGTAGAAATAGAAAAGAAAGCAAAGTTCCGTAAAAGAAAACTTGATGCTGCCAACTTTGAGTTAAGGGAGTTCAATCGAAAGTTAGCTGTACGAACAACAAAGAGGGAAAGCCTACGCGATGAAGAGCGAGCCATCAAAGCAAAGTCGGATTTGAAAACAACTCTTACCACTCAGATCCAAGAGTTGAAAGCCGCACTAAAAGACATTGAATCCAGTTTGGCACGCGAAACGCGTCTCAAAGAGGAAGCCCGTTTAGCACGTAATGTGGACTCCGAGGAATTAGCTCAAAATCCAAGAGTTGTACGCCATGAGATCTTGTGGTCCGGTGGGAAGCATCGTATGGAGAGTTGGAAGTCCAATGTGAGGGATGGCAAGAAGAAGCCCGGCGTCAGAATGAGCTTTGGGTGAACAGAGGGGAAACCATTTTCACTCTAGAAGAGCAGAACAAAAGCTTGTATGACAATTACTCAGGTCTGGTTGAATTCTGCAGACAATTGATGGTAGAGGTCCCATGGAGACTACAATCAGCTGTCGAAGATTTAGAAGAAAACCGAGTGCCCCCGGCGGTGGAGTATTTCATCGATCTTTGCAGAGGCATGGTGGAGCGATTCAAGAAGGAGATAAGGGAGTTCAAGCCCCGAAGAGGCCAACATTTCTAGTCTTTTGTAATGTTTGTGTATTTTCCAGCTTCATGGTATTTGTAAAAACACTTAAAGCAGCCCTGTGAGTCTTGCTATTTACTTTCTTCGTAAGAAAACTGATGTTTGTATTTGACTTCCATGATTAGAATGAAGAAGTTGTTTATCCATTTGTTGTGCGGTTTGCTTATAAGCGATTGGGTCCGATAAAGATTCTTAAAAAGGGAACCAATCATAATCATTTTGCATTAATCATACATAATCATGCATGTTATAAAAAACGAGAATACCAAACTCATTACGTTTCCTCTCACTCAGATCCAAGCTGAATCATCGCCATTTCCACGCAACAAGAGCCAACATTCGAAGAGCTATGGAACAGTACAAAGCATCTCAGGCCGTTATGAGGGGAGAAATGGACTCCATGAGAGAAAGGATGGATCAAATGATGGAATTGATGATGGCCCAACATAGGAGAGAAGAAGAGAGAGCTGCCATTGAAGCTGCCGCCGCCGCCAATGATGCCAATGCTGCTTCTAATGAAGCTAATGCTTCTTCTAATGCTGCTACTGTTGTTAATACTGCTGGTTTGACTAACACTGCCAATGTTCTGACGGTTGATGCCACTAATGACACCAACAGAAACCCTCCTCTTATTTACGCTGGTACCCCATTCCCACGAGTAAAGACTCCAAATCCTTTAATCTTTGGTATGCCTAGAAATTTCATACCCGCCGAGGAAGGTGCGAGGATGATCCCTGTGGCCCAGGCTCCACCATTCACTGACGAGCGTAATGCTCAGGAACAACCAAATTTTGATTATCAAACCAACGCGATACATGATGAACAATTGCAAGATGAGTACCACGCTCAGCGCTTTCGCGGGCAAGGCCCAATACCATTGTTTAATCCTGCTGTCACTTTCCAAGATGTTGCTGCTCAGAAGATGTGCAGAGATTTGGCTGAACAAGTCAAAGCTCTAAAAGGGAAGCAGTCCGTAAGTCAAAGCGCCTTGGAAATGTGTTTGGTTCCTGATGTGGTGATCCCTCCTAAATTCAAAGTACCTGACTTTGAAAAGTACAAGGGCCTCACTTGTCCGAAGAATCATTTGAGGATGTATTGTACAAAGATGGCCGCTCATGTGCGAGATCAAAGGCTAATGATGCATTGTTTCCAAGAGAGTCTGACCGGGGCATCGTTGGATTGGTACATGCAATTAGAAAGGAATAATGTGCAATCCTGGGATGATTTGACTGATGCATTTCTTGAGCAATATCAATTCAATACTGATTTGGCACCCAGTCGTACTCAACTTCAGGGTATGAAGCAAAAAGATGGAGAAAGTTTCAAGGAATATGCTCAGAGATGGAGAGAGGTCGCTGCTAGGGTACAACCCGCTTTGGTTGAGCGAGAGCTAAATGATCTGTTTATGGGAACTCTTCCCAACCATTATTATGAAAGGTTGCTCAGTAACACATCTTCAAATTTTTCTTCCCTAGTGATTGTAGGTGAAAGGATTGAAGAAGGGTTGAAATCGGGAAGGGTGTCAGGAGGAGATAGTAACGCTTCCGCTGTTAAGAAACCATACAACGGTTTCAAGAGGAAGGAAAGTGAGACTAATGCTGTGTTTGGGAAGAATTATAGAGGAAAACCGCCGCGTGCTAATCAGGTTACAGTCCCCTATGCACAATATCCCTATGTAGCTGCTGTCCCATATGGCGGCACCTCTTACCAAAGAACACCGTAAGTGTCCGCCCGCTCGCTCAAGCTCCCCGCCAAGCTCAACAACAAAACAAATCATAACGAACAACGTCCTCAAGAACAACCTTCCGAAGGTATACTATGCGTGATATTCAACCAATTCCTATGACATACTCACAATTACTTCCGTATTTGATCCAAGATGGTACTGTAGTGCCTAGAGAAATGCGACCACTACCTGGAATAGAATCAAAGCCGTGGTATAATGCAAATGCTAAATGTGGTTACCATGCTAAACACCCGGCACTCAATCAAGATTGCTTTGCTTTCAAATGCAAAGTCCGTGGTCCGATTGATGATAAAGCTCTTCTTTTGCTGATGTTCCTAGTGTGGCTAATAACCGCTGTTTAAGCATGGGCACCCGCTATCAATGCCATATGTGATGACGAGAGGGTGCTTGTGAAGAATGTAGACCAGGTGAAGATGTCCCTAGAAGAGGTCTTTGAACATTTGGATACGGCAGGTTTAATTGAAGAGGGGCATGATAATTGTCAAGTTTGTTGTGTTGATCCGAGTAAGTGTCCTGGATTCAAGTTGTACCTACAGAAGCTGATGAATCGACATGAAGTACAGTTTAGCCAAACAGTGGCTACTGATGATGTTGCGGTCGTGGTACCAGTAACAAAGTTTGATAGATCCCTTACAAAATTCGTTGTTCCAATTCCAAATGATGAGCAGGCCATGGTTGCTGAAAGAAGTTCTTCGAAGCTTGTTATCCCAATTATGAGGAATGAATCCATGATGAGTATTGATAGACCTCTCACAGGTTTGGTCGTTCCAATTCCAAAAAGCAAGCTAGCATCAGCTGCTGAGCCTATGGTGATTTATCCTCCCATTCAAATCCCTTACGAAAGCACTAAGGCCGTACCATGGAACTACGCCCCTGCAGTACAGGTGGGCGGTAAGCCAATTGTCTTGAAAGAACCTGATGTTGTCAACATTGCCGGAACAAGTGGTATGACCCGCAGTGGTCGTATATTCAGCCCGGAAGTATTACAGAATAAGGTCGTTGAGAAGACATCGCGTCCCCATTGTGAAGAATACTAGTGTTACCCCTAACACAGGATCCTCAAAGAGCATGCCTACTCCTGATGAAACCTTGAAGATTATAAAGAAAAGTGACTATCAAGTAGTTGAACAACTCAATCAAACTCCTTCAAAGATCTCAATTTTGGGTTTGCTTGCAAATTCAGAAGCACATCGAACAACATTGTTCAAATTTCTCAATGAGGCTTATGTTAATGAGGAGATTTCTATGAACCAGCTAGAAGGTGTTATGTCCAATCTGAGTTCTGGTAGTTGCTTGACGTTTACTGATACTGACTTACCCTCATGTGGACGTAATCATAATAGGGCACTCCATATCTCTGTTATTTGTGGTGACACTACTCTAGCTAGAGTTCTTGTGGATACAGGGTCGTCTTTGAATGTGATTCCCAAGATAACCCTTGATCAGTTGAATGTTGGAAATGTTAAGCTGAGACCCAGTAATATGATAGTGAAAGCATTTGATGGCTCGAAAAGGATGGTGATGGGTGAGGTTGATCTCCCGGTGCTCATAGGACCACAGGTATTCCAATTAGCTTTCCAAGTTTTGGATATCTTTCCAGCATACAGCTGCCTATTGGGAAGGCCATGGATTCATAGTGCAGGCGCTGTTACGTCCACACTCCATCAGAAGATGAAGTTCGCAATCCAGGGAAAATTGGTAATCGTTTCGGGAGAAGAAGACTTCGTTGTAAGCCATTTGTCATCTTTCAAGTATGTTGATGTAGGTGACGAAGTTGTTGAAATACCACTTCAGTCATTTGAGATGGTGAATAATGTGCAAGAGAAGCCCAAGGTGGTCAAGAACCTAAAGTGCTTGAAGAACCCAAGGAGGTTGATGTGAAAGAGAAGCTTAAGAGTCCATTGGAGCCTAAAGCTAGCCTGTTCTCTTGGAAAGATGTCAAAGCTATGATTGATGCTGGAAAACGCACCGGTTGGGGTGAAGTTATAGAGGTGGTGGAGAAGCAGACAAGCATGGTCTGGCACACACCGCCTTTGCGTGCAAAGGACCGAGATTAAGAAGGGGAAGTAGATTGAGAAGGTTTTCTCAGCGGCGGAGTTCATTCAAGGGATGTGGCTATGACTAATGATGATGATTACAAGATTGAGTCTCAAAGATGGTCTTCCGTACTCCTCCGTGGACCTCTCAACAATTGACTCTCACGGAAATTCCTCCAACTGTTTCATTTTCGAAGTAATTTCTTTAGTTTTTTTCAAAAAAAATCTTGTGCTCTGCCCAAGGCACAATGGATAGCTTTTGTAGGGCCATCTTGTTTAATCAACTTTTCCTTTAACATGAATAAAAGTGCATTTTGTTATTCAATTTTTAGATCTATGTTGTTCTTTTCTTTCCAAAAAAAATATGATAAATTGGCAACTTTTTCATTTCCTTTTCTTTTTTCAGTTTTTGAAAAAAAATAAATATATAAAATAGTAATAACTAAATAGAAAAAATCATTATCATGCAGATCATCTAAAACTGAACCCATTGAATACAGCAATGCTATAATTCCATATGACTTTGATTTCCCAATCAACCAAGCGGAAGAAGACGGTGAGGAAGACTGTGAACTCCCAGAGGGATTGGAAAGATTATTGAAGCATGAGGAGGAAGCAATACAACCTCATCAAGAACCAGTGGATGTGATCAATCTGGGGACTGAAGAGGACCGCAAAGAGGTTAAAATTGGAGCTATGCTAGAACAAGATGTCAAAGACGACCTAATCAAACTATTGCAAGAGTATGTGGATGTGTTTGCGTGGTCTTACCAAGATATGCCAGGACTTGACACAGATATTGTAGTGCACAAACTGCCTTTGAAGCCAGAATGCCCGCCAGTCAAACAGAAGTTGAGAAGAACTCACCCCGATATGGCCAATAAAATCAGGGATGAAGTTAAGAAGCAATTTGATGCTGGTTTCCTAGCCGTGTCAGTATATCCTGAATGGGTCGCTAACATTGTTCCTGTTCCCAAGAAAGACGGTAAGGTACGAATGTGTGTGGATTATAGAGACCTGAATAAAGCCAGTCCAAAAGATGATTTCCCATTACCTCACATCGATGTTCTGGTCGACAGTACCGCTCAGTTTTCAGTGTTCTCCTTCATGGATGGTTTCTGCTATAACCAAATTAAGATGTCTCCCAAGACATGGAAAAACGACCTTCATAACACCTTGGGGCACCTTTTGTTATAAGGTAATGCCTTTCGGTTTGAAAAATGTCGGGGCAACTTATCAAAGGGCTATGGTAACGCTTTTCCATGATATGATGCACAAAGAGATAGAAGTTTATGTTGATGACATGATTGCAAAGTCCCGCACGGAAGAGGAGCATATCACTCACTTGAAGAAGCTGTTTGCAAGACTAAGGAAGTACCAATTGCGCTTGAATCCCAACAAATGCACTTTTGGTGTCAGGTCCGGAAAACTGCTTGGTTTTATAGTAAGCCAGCGGAGCATTGAAGTTGATCCTGCCAAAGTCAGGGCTATTCAAGACATGCCTGTACCTCGTACTGAGAAGGAAGTCCGCGGTTTCTTGGGACGCTTAAATTACATTGCAAGATTCATTTCACATTTACCTACTCATGAACCAATCTTCAAATTGCTCAAAAAGATCAAGCCATTCGGTGGAATGATGACGAGAGCATTTGACAAGATTAAAGAATATTTGCAAGAGCCACCTATCTTGATGCCGCCAGTATCAGGAAAGCTCTTATAATGTACTTAACGGTGCTAGAGGGATCTATGGGTTGTGTATTAGGACAATAAGATGAATTGAAGAGAAAAGAGCATGCTATATATTACCTGAGTAAAAAGTCCACTGAATGTGAAACCAGGTATTCCCTGTTAGAGAAGACTTGTTGCGCCTTGGCATGGGCTGCTCGCCGTTTGAGACAGTACATGGTTCGTCATACGACTATGCTGATATCCAAGATGGATCCAATAAAGTACATATTTGAAAAGCCTGCCCTTACAGGAAGGATTGCACGTTGGCAAATGTTACTGTCTGAGTATGATATTCAATATGTAACCCAAAAGGCTATCAAGGGAAGTGTGGTGTCGGATTACCTTGCTCATCAACCAGTGGGAGATTATCAACCAATGAAATTCGATTTCCCAGATGAAGATGTTATGTTTATCAGAGATTATGCAATCCCAGGCCCGAATAAAGGACCTGAACCGGGATCTCGTTGGACGTTGGTGTTTGACGGTGCTTCTAATTCATTAGGTCATGGAATCGGAGCAATCATTACTTCTCCAAAAGGTTTTCATATTCCGTTCACGGCCCGAATTTGTTTTGATTGTACGTACAACATGGCAGAATACGAAGCCTGCATCTTTGGGATTGAAGCAGCCATTGACTTAAGGATCAAAATTCTTGAAGTTTATGGAGACTCAGCGCTCGTTATCTGCCAAGTCAAAGGAGAATGGGAAACTCGCAATGAAAAGTTGATTCCCTACAGAGATCATGTTTTGAAACTGGTACCATACTTCGATGAAATCACATTTCATCATATTCCTAGAGAGGAAAATCAACTAGCTGACGCCTTAGCCACTTTGTCTTCAATGTTTAAGGTCAAGTGGGCCAATGAGGCACCTACCATAACTATTGAGCGCATGGAAGAACCGGCTTATTGTTTGACGATTGATGATGAAGAGGATGACAAACCCTGGTTTTATGATATCAAACAGTATCTGGAAAAAAATGAATACCCAGATGGAGCGTCTATCATCGACAAGAAGACTTTGAGGAAGTTGTCTTCCAATTTCTTCTTAAGTGGTGGAGTATTATATAAGAGGAATTTTGATTTGGTCTTGCTCAGATGCATGGATAGACACGAAGCAGATCAACTTGTCAAAGAAATTCATGAAGGCTCTTTTGGTGTGCATGCAAATGGCCATGCGATGGCGAAGAAAATTCTAAGAGCAGGGTACTATTGGATGACTATGGAGACAGATTGTGTTGTTCATGCCATGAGATGCCATAAGTGTCAGATCCATGCTGACAGGGTGCACGTGCCACCTTCCCCTCTAAATGTCTTGACATCACCATGGCCGTTTTCCGTGTGGGGAATAGATATGATTGGAATGATAGAGCCGAAAGCTTCTAATGGACATCGTTTCATACTAGTTGCCATTGACTACTTCACCAAGTGGGTGGAGGCCGCTTCATATGCCAATGTGACAAAACAAGTGGTCACCCGATTTATCAAGAATGAAATAATTTGTCGCTATGGTACTCCTAGCAAAATTATAACTGATAACGGGACAAATCTGAACAATAAGATGATGAAAGAGTTATGTGATAACTTCAAGATAGAACATCATAACTCATCCCCTTATAGGCCAAAAATGAATGGTGCCGTCGAAGCAGCTAACAAAAATATCAAGAAAATTCTTCAGAAGATGGTAAAGACGTACAAGGATTGGCACGAGATGTTACCATTTGCTCTGCATGGATACAGGACATCTATTCGCACTTCAACAGGGGCAACGCCGTACTCCCTTGTTTATGGTATGGAAGCGGTACTTCCTATAGAGGTTGAAATTCCTTCCCTCAGAATTCTAATGGAAACAGAGTTAGAAGAAGCAGAATGGGTTCGGAACAGGTACGATCAGCTCAATTTGATTGAAGAGAAGAGATTGACGGCACTGTGCCATGGACAACTATACCAGAAAAGAATTAAGAGAGCTTTTGACAAAAAAGTACATCCTAGAGGGTTCAAGGCGGGTGAGTTAGTATTGAAAAGGATTATTCCTACTCAAAAAGATCCTCGTGGAAAGTGGGCCCCAAATTACGAAGGACCGTATGTGGTGAAAAAAGTTTTCTCCGGTGGAGCACTCGTTCTCACAAACATGGACGGAGAAGACCTGACACATGCCGTTAACTCAGATGCAGTCAAAAAGTATTATGTCTAATAAAAAGATATGGATAATAAAGCTCGCTAAATTGACCCGAAAGGGTAATTTAGGCAAAAAAAATGAGCATCCCGGTGAGTCCAAGGAAATATTGGCTCAGGCAAAAATTAGGGATAGTAAAATTAAGCCCGGTAGGTCGAAAACCCGAAAGGGCGGCTTAAGCAAAAGAGGGTATGTCTCCCGGTGAATTGAATTTCCAACAAATTAATTCACGCAAAAGTTAGGGAATATCCAAAGACATAAGATTGCAGTGTGTAGGCCCACTTCGCCACATAGCTTGGATGAAAAGAAGCAGTCTACTCACCGTCTACAGAAGCAAAGTGATGAAGAATAGAGGTCATAGGGGAATATAGCAGATGTTGTAATTCAATAAAATTCAGTAAAAAAAATCTTTTGTTGCCAATTACTTATCTTTCTTTTGTGAGTTTCTCATAAAGGAACTCACATCTTCATGTATGAACCTCTCGTTGTATGAGTTATTCTTCTCATCAAATAAATAAAATTGTTCAGCTGAACATTTCTTCATCAATTATTTTGTTTCAGTTTGTTTACTTAATGTCACTTTATATTCTTGATAATAAAATAAAAGTAATATTTTTTTAAAATTTTTTTTAACAAAAGCTTTTGAAAAAAAACTTACTTAAAGTTAGTTTGATTATGAAATGTTGAGGGATTTTTATTAGTCAGAGTTATATTTGCACCCGAGATAGGGGGCATTTCCCATCAAATCATTATTTACCTAAGCAAGTCAAGAGTTGATGCTCTCTTTTCTACAAAAATCAACATACAGCCCTTTCAGCGGCGAAGTCAACAACTAGAGGCTGATCGATCATACTCTCTCAGGCTAATGGTGTCGGAAATTCGGTTTGATAACCAATGCATCAACCATTAAATCCATGCATTCATATTACATTCATGCATAGACCCCAACTCCTACTTGGGACTTTCAGAATGAAGTCGGTATTTTTATTGCCAAGCAAAATCAGATTTCGAAATTCACGACAATTCAGTTCTTCTCCCCAATGCAACTCGAACGCTTCTTCAAAATAAATCGGCAGTAACGTCAGCTCTCAAGCTAATTTCCTCCCCAGTGATTGATCATCCCCAGTAAACTCTTGTGTCAACGGAATTTTCTACTTGGAGTTCCCCAGTGATCTTCCCATAGAGTTATATCTAGAAGTTTTCTCCATTTAAGCTTCATTTTCTCCCCAAGCGAGCCTTCTCCAGCAAGGATTACCATTGCGGTATCCCCAGTGTTGCTATTCTCAACCGAGATCTGTTCAGATTCTTGCATATAACAATCTCTCAATAATTCTTAAAGTGGCAATAAATCCTATATGGACCCGATTATCTGAGGTGTTCCTAGTTAATCTCCCTGCGAGCCTCTGGTGTGTTTATTTCCCCAGTGAGTTCCTCGCCTCATTCAAACATAAATATCTCTCTCGACATGCAGTTTTAAAGAGTTTCCGATCGAAGATGGTTATCTTCATCATATTTCATCCTTGTTATTGGTCTACTGTCAAGATTGATTTGGAAGAATATTTGTTCAATTTGGAATTATCCATTTTTGTTTTCAACCACGAGTTTAGAGCTTGTTAGTTCTTATCCCCAGTAAAGTTGTTTACATTATCATGGCATTCTACCGATAATGGTTATTATCAAAAGAATTGTCAACATGGAAGTTTTGCATATGGTTATGTGCATTGCTGCATTCGACTGCTAATGGTGATTGGCAAAGAATGATTGAAGTTTCAACATATGGTTATGTGTTGCTGCTGCCATTGGTTAATAGCGAAAGCTGATGGTTATCATTGAAGATTTGCATATGGTTATGTGCATTGCTGCATTCGACTACTGATGGTGATTGGTAGAAGAATGATTGAAGTTGCAACATATGGTTATGTGTTGTTGCTGCTATTGGTTAATAGCAAAAAGAAAAATGATGGTTATCATTGAAGATTTGCATATGGTTATATGCATTGCTATTTTCGACTATTGATGGTGATTAGTAGAAGACGATTGAATTTTCAACATATGGTTATGTGTTGTTGCTACTATTGGTTAATAGCGAAGGATGATGGTTATCATCAAAGTTTTGCATATGGTTATGTGCATTGCTGCATTCGACTGCTAATGGTGATTGGCAAAGAATGATTGAAGTTTCAACATATGGTTATGTGTTGCTGCTGCTATTGGTTAATAGCGAAAAAATGATGGTTATCATTGAAGACTTGCATATGGTTATGTGCATTGCTGCATTCGACTGTTGATGGTGATTGGCAGAAGAATGATTGAATTTTCAACATATGGTTATGTGTTGTTGCTGCTATTGGTTAATAGCGAAAAAATGATGGTTATCATTGAAGTTTTGCATATGTTTATGTGCATTGCTACATTCGACTGTTGATGGTGATTGACAGAAGAATGATTTAAGTTCCAACATATGGTTATATGCTGTGTTGATTTGTATCCCGATAGATGGCACTTTCTTCATGACAAGAGACAGTTCGTCGTCAATTTGATATCCCGATGGATGGCAGTTTCTTCATGATAAGAGACAGTTCATCGTTTAATTTGTTATTCTGATGGATGGCAATCTCGTTATGATGGGAGATAGTTCGTCGCTGATTTTCTGAAAACTTCGATGGGTGAAATCTTAGCTCGTTGTTGAATGAGCGCTTTGTCACCCTTTCCAAATACTTTTCCAGATGAAATGTATTGGTTGAGGAAGAAGTTGTAACTCGTTCTTGGTGGAACGCAAGAATTTTCGGAAGACTTAGTCCTTTATCAATTTTGTCCTCTTAACACCTTGATTGAGCCTACCTTCATTCATATTGCATAATAAAAGAAATCATTATGGTTTCTTAATTCATTGCATCCTCATATCATGACATTCGCATACGCATCAAACCCGTTTTTATTTTAAGGCAAATTTGGGTTTATTGTATTTAAATTATCTTTTACTAGACGATTCGAAAACGTTTCTTCAAATTGCCTAGTTAAAGATATTTAAATAGGGGCAGCTGTCACACCCCAAAATTTGCCTCACTTTCTGTTTTACTAATCATAGTGAGCACGACTGTTAGCATTATCTGTGTAGGGGATCGAAATCAACGTGTGGATTTCGCGATCAGTTTGATTGGCTTCTCGTTGTGGAAAGTTATTTACCTGGCCAGGAATTCTATTAGAGTTTAAGGTTTGAGTGGGTTTTCATCAACAATGGCGCAATATCATTGGAAAGCTAAAAAGGCGAAGGAGTTTATTGTTTGGCAAATATCTCACTTGTAACCAAGATTCTGGTTTCCCCAAAAGAGTGCATACGTACATACAAGTTGTAGGCTGGGTGAAGTCTTTGTCACATTTGGTTAATTTTTGAAGAAAGGAAGATGAGGTGATAAAATAGATTATTGCACCGTTATAAATTTTATAAGTGAATTACTACATTCATTATCTCTATGGAATGTACAAAGAGCAAATTAAAAACACTTATACAAAATATTTCGGTCATGTCATTCGTAACCCTTTCTTCCGCTGATTCAAAATGTTTGAATTCCAATTACAAATTTAAGTTACCATTGGAAAGGAAGCAAGTTTTGTTTTGGAAGTCAATACAATAGTCTTCCTTTATTTCAAATGCAAAGAAAAAAGAGAATATAAAGATGACTTTACAATTATCCTAAAAGACAAGATTGTCTTGGCTAAATTAGAGAAGATATTGGAAAGACATTAAGATGCTGCCTTGCAAAGTGTTTCCAACAACGGTTTGGTTAATGTAAATAGTTCTTTCAACTCAACATCAATTGCACAACCAGGTTTCCAATGAAGATACCAGCATGTAGTAACCATTAAACAATTAGTTTGATCTAGACATGGGATTTCGCAAAGATATTGACAAAATAATTGCCGCAGTCCCTAAACAACGACAAACACTTATGTTTTCTACAACCGTTCCGGACTCGGTGCATCAAGTTTGGAATTTTGCATTGAAAAAGGATTTTGAATTTATTAGTACAGTTCAGGAGGGTACTGAGGAGACACATTCAAAGGTCAACCAGGTGTATTTAGTTGCCCCTCTAGACAGCATTTCTCTTTAATCTATGCTATTCTGCAGAAGCACATTGCTGATGATGTTGGCTATAAGGTTCTTGTTTTCTGCCCTACTGCCATGGTCACAAGACTTGTTCCTGATCTCCTTGGGAGGTTGAACTTGAATGTGAGAGAAATCCATTCAAGAAAGCTTCAAAGTTATAGAACCAGAATTTCTGATGGATTCCGCAGGCCAAAGGGTCTCATCCTTGTTACTTCAGATGTGTCCGCACATGGAGTTGATTATCTAGATGTTACTCTTGTCGTACAGGTTGGACTACCGACTGATAAACAACAATATATACATTGATGGCAGAACCTGATCCTGATGACAGCAGGGTCCCCACACCAAAGTCATCTACATTGCAGACTGATGAGCTAGATCCTGATGACCAAGAACTCCAGAGGATAAATGTCGCCATAACTACTGTTTGTAACTGATTGCAGCAGGCCTTGGAAATGCTTAGAAGCGAAAAATGTTCTCATTGGGAATAACTGCAAACCTGCATATACCAGAAAAAAGGAAAAAGTTTCATCAACAGAAAAAGAAAAGCATTATTACATTGTCACGAAGCAAATTCAATTATCAAGTGAAGTTTCATCAACAGAAAAAGGTTCTCATTGAGAATAGTTGCAAACCTGATGGCTAAGAAATGCTAGCGTCTACTCTAATTCCACAACCATATTCCGTGAATCATTCATTCCATGAGGAGGATGTTGATATGTCTTTTGGAAGCATGCCGTTACACGGTATCACTTTAGAAAAAAACGTTGGTGATCTTGAGACTTGTAGTAGAGCTGCTAGTGTTCCATCACATATATTGAAGGACAATCTCCCATGCAAGGAAAGGGTTTTGCAAATTGAAATTGAGGCACCCATGCAATCTTTAGGAGCTCCCGAACCTCTAATGCATCGAATGGTGAAACATTTAGCCCTTGCCTCTTCAATGAAATCTGAAGATGGAAAGTCTAATAGTACATCAGGAAATTCATGTGTTCAAGCTGTTATTTTAAAATTACTGGTTACCTGACTAGCAGATTGCCACAATGCGGTGCACTGCTTCCTAAATGCCTGGCCCCACCTTACCTATCTTCTTGAGCTAGTATCAAATGCGAAACAAAGGTGTATAAGGGGATTAGCAGCAGTTGTGTTGGGTGAATGTATGATCTATAACAATTCCACTGATAGTGGAAAAGATGCATTTGCAATTTTTAATAAGTCAGAAAATAGGGCTTAATTCGTACCTCTTAAAATTTGAGGAGACGCGTAAGAGTTTTGTTTTCGCTAACGCGGAGTCATCACTCACACACAGAGCATTCTCTA